>JAYJMB010083988.1:0-116064 GCA_036873735.1 Pouteria campechiana | reverse complement strand
ACCTATCGACCCGGCAAAATTAGCAAAACTTTACAATAACAAAAATTTACATTTGTAAAATTTTCCAGGGCCTTACAATATCCTTTGGATTGACATGGTTGGTTTTGCATATGATACAAAGTGTAATGATAGGGGATAGAGGATATCTCCTTTCTTGTAAACAAATATGTTTGGATCATGTGATATATTCTTAGTCATTGACATGTCTACATGTTTTGGAACAATGAAGATTATGGTCTTCATCGTATAATTGTATTTGAATGTTATTGGATTTGATGATTTAGCCTCATAACTATGTATTAAGGATATGATTGCTTGTTAGAGATTATTCATGTTTTAGATTGAAATGAGTTATTGTAAATTGATTATTGATTTATATTATTTTTGCCTGCTTACTAAGTTGTCTAGACTCACACCTTCTTATTTTATTTTTTAACTGACAGGCCAAGTGAAGAATCCCAACTATAAGTTGGGGCTTATGGGCAAGATTTGAAGATTTTTCTTCTTGTCGTATGTTGGTATGATGGATTGGGGTTGTAACCCCTTTGTGTATTTATATAAGTATAATTAGATGATTTTTTAAATGATGTATATTTGTAATGTAATGACATGTCATAATAGTGGTAATCGTATATAATATAGATATGGATTATGTTGTTGCCATCATGGGTTAGTGTAGGTTCTAGGCTATGGAAAAAATGGATCAATTTATTAAGTTATGTTATCATTTTATGATTATTAAATTTAAATATTATTATTGATGATTATGGATATTAGAAATTTATTTGATTAATGTATATCAGGTTTAAGATCTTTATAAATACGGGCAGACTCTGCCAAATTTTTGGCAAAGAATAGGGAAATTATTAAGAAGGGAATTGTAGCATCTTGCATAAGCCCCAATAGAGAACAATTTACCAGATGGCCAAAAAGCATAGGGTGGGGGTAAAAGACATTACAGTTTTACAATTATAAATTGATGAATCTATCGAATAGAATTATACATGTGAAATTTATACAACATGACTATATTTATATATACAAAATTCCAAACTTAATTTAGTGCATTAACGTAAATAAAATCTTCAACAGCTCCATTGCTTCACCTGTCAGCTAAAAAAATATAAAATAAAGGATTGAGTTTAAACAGACTAAGTAGGCAGTCAAATGAAAGTAATAATAATTAAATCAAAGCATATGTTCCACTATTCCACATAAACAACCACATAATCATTTCTATCATGACCAATACAACCAAATGAGATAATCCTTATCCCAATCAAAATCATCATATATCATCATACATAACGTTCAACACAATTAGGGATTTCAAATGTCCCTTACTATACATACAATATACCATATACTCATGTCATTGCTTTGCTTTCGATTTAATTCAAGCATAACATTCCTTCTTTATTCATGTACCTACTAGTTAGAATAATACATCACTACTAATACTTCAAACTTTAACACCTTGGGCGTTAAAATGTCTTACAAAGGGAAATTCATGTACAAGGTATTTGATTCATGACTTATTTGAGTTAAATACCTAATTAGCTTGTTATAATAATTAATTGCATATTAATCAGACTATATCATGAATGGATATTAATGGAAATGAGATTCCCTTGATATAACTAATGAAATGTTATAATTTAAACGATGCTTATGTAAGGTTTGATAAGATGATCCAAAGAGCAATACACCATGTGAAAAAGGGTTTAATTATAACCCTAAGATCCTCATGAAAGGAAACAAAGGAATAGCAATTTTAGAATGTCATTCATTATTAAAGAAGTTTGTTATCATGTAAAGAGTGTTGAAAATAAAAGGTATGATAGTAAGAATGCAAGTAAAGATGTTATCTTATTTTGGATGATTGAAAGTTAAAAACTACGCACAGTATCTATCTAATGAAATGTTTGTTGAATGTAAAGCTAGATGGGGATATAGAATATCCCATTTGGTTGTATCCAGGCATGTATGACTGGATGGGGATATTGATATCCCAAAAATCTGTGTTGTGATGTTTATAGTTGTGTTATATATTTATTCTTGTGAATTTAGATGTAAGATTATTTATGATATGAATAGGTGATGGTTGGGGATAGAAAGTATCCATTGTATTTGTGTATAACAATGTTTATTCTTGTGTATGGATGTCTCAATGTGAGGAATAAAAAGAATATCCCATGCTTATATTGGATAATATGCTTCATATTGTTGTGTCTGTCATGTTATGGATTGATAGGTATAGTAAGTATCCCAAGTTGAATCCCCAATTGGGATGGTGTGAATGGAAAAAATAGATGGGATATGTAATATCCCATAATGGTGCTAATAGTATATTATATTATGTGAACGTTTGGATGATGAAGATAGCGGTTATTCACTTATGTTGCCTTAATTGATGTTATTATGTTACATGAATGTGATGATTGATAATTAATAAGAATAAGAGTATCCATAATTGTTCATGTAATTTTGTATTGATGGAATGGGAAGCATTCCATGGTGGTGTATTTGTATAAATATGGCACGGTATATTTATGCCTATATGGCATTATATTTATGCCTATATGGCATAGTGGTGATATTATACACTTGAATGGTGTAGAATGTATGTTAGAACATCGAGGACTGGAGCCTCATGGATATATATTCATGGAGTGATTGTATTGTTATACGAGATTTATGTTCTGATCTAAAACATGTGATTTCTGATTGATTATTGTTTACTTACATGCCTACTTACTAAGTTACCTAGACGCATACCTTTTTATTCTATGTTTTTAGTAAACGGGTCAAGCATTGAAGCCTAACAATTGGTTGGGGCTGAGAAGCAATATTTAAATATGTCTTTCTTATTAGTATGAATGGGAAATATAATCTGGTTGTGTTATTGGTAATTATATTTAAAAGAATTCACATGATTTATAATCAAATATATGACATGTTATAATGATTCAAATATATTATTGTGATTGGAGTTGTATTATTCCAAAAAGATAGATTGCCATCATGATCGGTTCCAATCTTAGGCAGGTAGCTGTGGTTGTAGATGTGATTAAATTGTGGTAATATTCTTATTTGTGTGTTGTGAAACTTGTATTATTATATAATTAATGTATGCCAAGCATAGATCCTAATATTTCAGGGTAGACTCTACCAGATTTTAGTAGCATATTTCACTTGAAAATGAGAAAATTAAATGAAAATGGTAAAACGCATAAGCCCCAGGGTGGGGCATTACACTCTTTTTCTTATATTCTTGCACAAGCACAATTAGGTTAATTTCTCTAATCAATTAGGGTTTTAGTTTTTGAAACACCAAATTTAACCCCTCTGGGGCATTTACCATATATATTAAAACCCCACAAGTGGTATCCAAGTAGGTAGTAAATATTGATTTGTATCATACCTCAATGAGATTCTACAATGGCAAGTTTTATGTTTATGGAAGGTCAATACTTAGTTAGACCCCCTTTTTTTGATTAAAATAATTATGACCAATGGAAATTGTGGATGAAAATTTTTATCTCTCCCATGATGTAGAAACGTAGAAAATCATTGAAATGGGAGTGTGCTTACCAACCAAGAAAAAATTAATTCATTAACACAAAAAGAAAAGTAAGTAGTTAAGATTAATGCCAAATTGATGAATACAGTTCCATGTACCCTATCGCCTTCTGAGTATTATTCTATGTCTTCTTCTGAGATTGTGAAGAAAATATGGGATACATTATAAACCATTCATGAAAGAAACTCTCAAGTTAAGGAAACCAAAATAAACATACTTATTCAAGAACTAGAATACTTTGAGATGATGGTGCATGAAAAAATTTTCTAATATATTTTCTAGATTTTCAAAAACTACTAAAACTTTGAATAGTTTTGGAAAAGAATATACTAATGCCAAATTTGTGATGAAGATTTTCAAAACCTTACTAAAGGAATAATCATTCAAGGTCACTGTCATAGAAGAAGCAAAGGATATCAACAATATGACAATAGATGAACTCATTGGATCTTTGTTGACCCATGAATTAGTGATGAGAAAGAAGGAAGAAGAAAAAGCAGGAGATAAATTTTTAAATTTTGAAGTTACGTCATGTAGTGAGGGGGAGGAAGATGAAAATGTGGCTTGACTCACCGAAAATCTTGTGAATTGCTCAAATATAAAAAGAAAGTTGAGAAAGGGAAAGAGAGAAAACAAAAAAGTAAAAAGGATGTTCTGAGAATGAAGAAGATGTAACGGATTTGTGCCTAACACCTTAATTTGAGATAAAGAATGACATGAAAAAGGCATCAGTTAGGATACCGCTTTTTTAAACTGGATGAAAGGCAATATGAATTTGTTCAAGGGAGCTGAAGGCCTAAGGAGGAAAGGCAAGTAAACGTCTTATAATTCTAACTCAAACCTCCTTTTATTTTTTATTTTTCATATTTATGGCCTTCATGTGTTTACTTCTCATATGGAACCAACTTGCAGAAGATGAGCTTTAAATGTTGTATGTTGGATTAAGGCTATGAAAGAAAATAATGACTAGTTGCAAAGGGAATGATATTGATTTTGATGAATAACATTACACTTAGCAAGTTAAGGTCATTCTAAACTTTGCAATTTAGGGTGAGTAACTCATTTTCATCTCTCAAAATCTTAATGTTTTTATAATCCCCAAGCTATCCAAACATGTTTCATTTGTGAGGAAAAGGGGGAAAATGTTTGAATTTTGTGAATTAAAAAACGAGAAAGCAATATGGTTTATCATGTAGACCACGCCTCCTTCTAGTTGAAACTTTTTTATTATGACAAAAAGGGGAAGAGATATATGACTTGTATATTTGTTCTTTAAAAGAAAGAATTTGGTAAAAACGTTAACAAGAAAGTGAAAATGAAAGACTTAAAGTACATGTTTATAGATGAATAGGGGAAGTTTGCATATGTACTAAATTTTTACCTATTTTTGAGATTTTTAAGTTATTAAGTTTTGTCATCATCAATAGGGGGAGATTGTGGATTAGAAGGCTAATTTTGATGATAAAAAACTTTGTTTATGACTTGGTTTAGTTACTAATAGTTTAATTATGAAAGAATGCATTTACAAAGACAAGATGAAATGAATATACAACTCAATTGAAATGGTTATACAAACACTTGAAAAGGGACAAGATATTGTAATTAGAAAAACCAAGTTTTGCACCTTCAGGTAAAGCATACAATTTGACCGATGGTTCAACTGATGAAGACAAAAAGAACATTTCAGTATTCAAACTTCATCTGATAATTATTCAGAGAATGAACATTTAATGAATTGGATTTTGGTGAATGATCCTTTGAAACACATGGCCTGATGGTTTGGTAGACAGAGTCAGGGAGTTAGCTTTTTTGTCTGGCTATCTTTCACAATTTAGCATCAACCGATTCTTCAATAGATTCTTTCAATGATGAATCTACTGATAAGTATTTGACTGATGCTACAATGAAATGTGAAGTCAATGCTTTTAAAAGAGACATTGGAAACAACATAAAAGCTCACCTACCACCTTCAATGGTCAAAAAACATTCAAATCTTCTTCAATGAATAGATTTCAAAAGAAGACAATAAAGAGAAAAGAGAACTCATTTTATAAGAAGAAAAAGAAGAAGAAGAAGAAGGGATTAAGCTTTTACTTTCTCATCTTCTACAATGCCCTAAGTAAGTGTTCCAGTACCTAATTTTCCCAACATCTTAAGAGGAGCAATACACAATCTTAAATCCAATTTTTCCTTTTTATTTTTATTTTTTTGAAATTGTATTTGTGTCTATTGTGTTGAGACTGAGTTTTAATGCTAAATCACTAGTCCCAAAATAAGGTGTTCGGAAAAATATGAAACCAAGCAAGATTGGGAATTAAATGGTTGCGTAAGCATAGAAAAAAGAATAGTAGTGGAAGCACACAAGCACACAGGGATTATGGTGGTTCAGGGCCCCTTGACACCTACTCCACTCTCCAAGGTATTCCTAACTTTGGATTTCACTATCACTGTTAGGAATCACACCTCCCTTAGTATCCAAAGATCACCCAAAAGTCTTAGCACCTAGTTTCTCTAAGCTTACTAAGAACTCTACAATGTTGGTTTCTATGAGCTTACCAACAAACTCTTTATACTACTCTACTACTAAAAGGATTCCAATCCTTATAGCAGAAAACTCAAAAACCTATGTAAAGATTATACAATGTAATGCCTCTTACTAGGCTTAGTTGTACACAATAAAAGCTCAAATATAAATAATAAACAATAACTTTATGGTGCTTCAAACTCCTCTTATGTTGGATTTGATGTACCTTTCAGCTCTTTGATCGTTAAAGTGTCTTGGAGTGAATGCATTTGGAGACTTGAATGAGTTTCTTGCGATTGATTTACCCTCAAGAATCTCATTCTTATTCAATGGAACTTCTATTATAGGTTTTGGAGCTTCTTAGCTTTTGGAAGAGGACCATTTGAAATCTAGCCATTGTGAAATGTCACATTAGTTTTTCAATCGTTATGACTATAAACCTCTATAGATGTAACCTCTCCTCTAAAGAAAAACTTTATAAACAATTGTGGCCCTAAAGAACTCTATAGGTTTTCTCTGTCTAGGTCTGTGTAGTCCTGTAGAATCTTTACATACCCCTGGACATCATGACTTGGAGACCAAACAAGCCAGTGAGTGGTTTTCATACCTCGCCTAGGGGCCTATGCATTTTCACATTTCCCTATAATTTCTCAATTTTTGGTAGACCATTTTTTAGAAAAGATTTTGCCAAAAATCTGGTAGAGTCCTGAATTATATGGATCTACACCTGGCATTCATTAATCATATAAAATCATAATTTTAATGATTATGAAGTAATGACATAAACCATAAAACACAGCCACAACTACCCAGAACCGTAGTCACATCGTAATGATAATAAACATAACTAAAATCATACAAATTCATTCATAATATCATCAATATTTATCACTATGATATACTAATATATCTTACTATACATCATTTGAAATCTTTTAAATACAATTATATAAATACACTATGGGATTAAAATCTCAATTCATCATACCACAAGAAGGGCATTTTCAAATCTTGCTCACAAGTCCCAACCCACAATTGGGCTCCATTGCCCAACTTGCTAGCTAAAAATTAAAATAAAGGCATGAGTCGGGGCTAACTCATTAAGTCGGCTGAATAGAAAACAATAATTAATCCAAAATAGTATATTTCGGCTAACCCATGAACATAAACATGACAATGTAATCATAATATGAGGCCCAAGTCTTCACTATTCCCAATATACATTTTATGTCATTTAGGTGTATAAGATCATAATTGTATCATCTAAGCACAACATATCAAGTCTAGGCCACTCTGGGCCTCTCATATCATAAACATGCCATATAGGCACAACATGTCATAATGATGCCATACGGGCATTAAAATATATTATGTCATATTTATGCAAATGTTACATCAAGGCAATTCATTTACTATACTCATATACACTATCATGGAATGTTTCTCATTCAATCAGTACACATTTTCATTCAATTATCATACAAAGAATTTTGGGATACTCAAAATCCCCACTAATTTCTACCTTTGCACAAGCATAATAGAAAGAAGAGTCATTGGATATTCCTTGTCCCCATTAGTCATTAACCCACACATTCTCATAATATAATAACATCAAATTATACAACATAATAGGATATTTGTTATCCCCATTCCTACAAGTATTCATGTATTATCATAACTACTAATTCATATACAATGATGGGATAGTCTCTATCAACATTAATCCACACATTCACATAATATTGTAATCACTAATCAATGTAAAATCATGGGATATGTACTATTTCCTTTTGTTCATACATGCTCAGATGTAATCATGGGATAATTACTATCCTAATCCAACATTATATTTAACCAGAAAAGAGCCTACTTACCTTAATGAAGAATTATCTTATAACTTCTTGAGTTCCATGCCTTCCCATTCTGCTCAATGGTCCTACATGTACAACAATTCCATTTGTTTACAAAGGTAACTTTAGTTAATTCATATCAAGCCAATGAATTACACATACAATAATTTCTAGATGCTATGGTCGACAAGTCCATTATAGTATCCCAAGATTTTTGGGTAAGGAAAAATTTTTGTAAACATTTATTTGGAGTATTCATGAGATGAGTTGAGGTGAGGAAGATTTTTTTTCTAAATGGAATCATTATATATATACATATATTAATTGCATATGAAGTTAATTTGTGTTTTGAGCACAAGTGCATGTTAAAAAGAAGATAAAAATAAGAAAAAGTATCACTTATATCCAATTTTTGTAATATATAGTGGATGATTTAGAAAAATGTTTAACATGAAGCTGTATCCATTCAAATTATCTTTCAAACTCATCAAGAATCATGTGATTTAGAAGTCATATGAGAAAGTTATGGCCAAATTACCAAACCAGTTCCTGGTGGATAATTAAGAATGCCCATGACGAGATGAAGCTTGATAATTTTAAAATTTTAAGTATTACTTATGTAAAATAGTTTTAGAAATTTGTATGGAAGACTCATTAAGACAAATATATGTATATAATGTAGAATTTGCAAATGATTTATTGATTTTTAAGTGACACTAGAAGTAAGATTATCAAGTGGGTGAGTAATAGCCCGTAATTTGATTAAGGAATGATAATCATGATTTAAATGGCATTATCCCTATTTATTTGAGGATTTTAATTTTGTATTTTAATGTACTTTTGAAAGGGATGATTAAAGGATATATAAATTATATTTAATTGATGGAATTATGAAGAAATAGTGACTGCACATGTAGAATTTGGGGCATGCATTGCCGGAGCACCCAAAACAAGAGAGGTTAAGTTGCTCCATCTCCCCATCCCTTCCCACCTTCCCTCATGACCATTTTTCCATGGATTTTAGCTTGGAAATTTGGAGTTTTCTCTTGCAAACATCCCCATGCAATTATGGATTCAAATCCCAACCCGTTTGTGCATGATTTGGGAAGAAGAAAATCTTTTTTCTCCTCGTTTTGCTATTATCCATGAAGAATACTTGAAGACCCAAGTAGATTACATCATTTTGAAGAGGAATCAATGTGGATTAAGGGGTAAGTTCTTCCTCCAATCAAATTTTTGATTTCAGCTTTGCTAGGATTTTAATATGTTGAAAATTGTTAGGCTTACCGTATATGATTTTGATGACAAAAAAAAAACTTAGCTTGAGGCTTGATTTTCTCTAATGATGCTTTTAATATAAGAAACTTGAAATATGCTTGGATTATGTATTCTTTAGTAAAGTTACATTTATACAAGCATATTACACAAATTATTTTAGGGACTGAAGAATTCATCAGGATCCATTGTGCATTAACCTTACTCATCATATATTGAATCATAGATATATTTTTCATGATCCATAGTGTATTAACCTTACTCATCATGTATTGAATCAAAAATATATTTTTGCTTAAACATAAGCATGTATTTCATGGAGTTATCATCTTAAGCCTTTATTGAAAACATGATATGTGAGTAAAAGCATTTATCCATGCCTTATAACTTGAGAAAATCTTAATGGATAAACGTATCCTGATAAGCATGCTTCATAGATATATCTTTCACATGAAAAAGAAATTATACTTGATTGAATTTATCCTTGATTCAAAGAATGATTCAATGAAAACTATATGGGTAAATGTGTTTTGATTTTTAATGAATAAATTCTAACTTTCACAAGTGGCAAAGTGCAGAAATGTTGAGTGTAGGACCACAGCCGCCTATGGATACTGCTTGCATCCATAGACAAAATACTTCATCTAAAGTAGCAACCTGCTAGTTCACAACCCCCTGCTAATATTGCCTATGTGGCAGTCAGTTGGCACAACTGCTTGCGGTATCGCTTGCTAGTCGAAGTAAGGTGGATGTAGGAGTTTTTGCAGACATCTGACCATAGGCGAACAGTCACTTGACGCAACCACCTGCCACTAACTCCTGCCGACTTCCAACATTCGAAAATCCAAATGTTCTTGCTTCCCACTCCTTCCAACGGTCATATTTTTGAAGTTCTATTTAAGAGAAAGCTAAAGGATGATTCAAGGTTGAACAAGTAAGGGGATTGAGCTTGAAACCTTCTACAAATTTTTGCATCCCTAGGCCAAGAGCTTTAAACTTGAAATGTCATTCAAAAGCTTCATTTCTATATATTCATTCATGGCCTACTTCTTCAATGTATCCAAGGGAGATCTTATGTGCTACAAGAAGTTACTTAAAAATCAATTCTTTCTAAAGATCATCAAGGAGCTTGAGGGAAGTGTCAAAGGTGAATTAACCAATAGGAAACCCATTCAAGTCCCCTAAGTGTTTTCACTACAAGTGTTGCCAGGATCAAAGAAATTCAATGCTATATCAACACCACGTCAAGAGAGTTTGAAACCACTGTATTGTGCTTATTGTGTTATTGTTTATATTTATACTTTAATTATGTGTACTCATCAGCCTAGACAGAGGCATATCATTGAACAAAAAATACTTGTAAAGGTAGAGTTTCTAGTTAGCTCATGAAACTAGAGTTATGCCCCTTGAAGCTGAAATCCAGAAGAGTGCTAGGAGTACTGTATTTATGCCCCTTGGAGTTAGAATCCAGAAGAATGCTGGGAATACTATATTTGTGCCCCCTAGAGCTGAAATCCAAAAGAGTGCTGGGAGTACTATGTTTATGCCCCCTAGAGCTGGAATCTAAAAGAGTACTAGGAGCACTACTTGTATTTCTACTATCGGATAAAGTGGAACACAAGACACAAGGTATGTGTATTCTTGGAAGAGTGGATGTAGGGACAAGGTGCCCGAACCATTATAAAAATCTTATTGTTTGTGTGTTTTATTGTTTTACTATTTATGTGCTTTATTACTTTATTATTCATCTCATATTGCATTGCATACAAGCATGAAAAAAGGAAAATTGATTTCGTAGGGTTAAGCAATAATTTTTATAGACCCAATTCACTACTCCCCTCTTGGGTTAAATGTAGCACCCCACTCCTAGGGCACTACATTATATTATCTTATAGAAGAGTTCTACTAGCAAACGAACAAAATCTAAAGAACTGGATCTTATCACCTATATGATATTTATTCTATACTCAATCCATCATGTATACACATACAAATGCACATCTTACCTCACAATCATAATTACTATACACTCACCTCATGCCCAAAACCATAAGTCACACCGCAATGGCAATAGCATCATTTACCTGTACATATATACATACACACGTATCCAAAGAAGGTTTACATTCATGCATCTTACATCATGACATGTTAATACTTTAGTTTTATACACTCAATTTACATCACTATTTATATTCCTTTAGATTAACAATATCATTTCATATGAATAATATGAGTCAGACCACTATCAGGATCTCTAGTGTTTAAGTCCTATCCCTCTCATGAGCCCCAACCCCCTGTTGGGCTCTTATGTCCAACCTCTCTGCAAAACATAAAACAAAATGGCATAAGTCCAGACTAATTTAGTAAGTAAGTACCATGAGAAAATCATAAGGAAAATCATTAAACAATCTACTCACACCAATGCATGTTCCATGGCATTCACAATGTTATGACAATGTAAAAGACCAATATATCGCCTACTCTTAGGCTTTCATTAATTATGCACATGTAAGGGTCAACTCACTACCATGCCTTATGACCATGTACCCTCTACACTATTAAGAAAATCATACCCATCCTCTAGACCTACGAAACACGGTAATATGACACTCTCCCCCTCTTCGATGTGTAATTGGTCCCTCCTTACATGCCTCGCTAAAAGCCTGTCAGGCCCATGATAGCTCTACCGTTGCCCTCCATGGCACCCTACTCTCATCGCTCCATAGGCTTGCAGGTTCACCATCCATGTCTACAGAGGAATCTTAGTGTCAAATATATCTTTTATTTCAAATATCGTGCCATCCAGGCACATCCACACATCACAAGTGTCATCCCCCTAACACTAAGTCTTTTTGATATATAAACATGCCATGGGTGTTACTCATGACTGATGTACTCATCTAACTCCAATCACTGAGATCGTTAATGTATCAAGACAATCCTACTCCTAATGATTCATGGTTCATGTCCTCTTACATGATAATGAATCCATCACGCTATAGGATTTAAGCATACAAAAGATTCAGTTTGAGAAATGATCAAGCAAGAAACATGCTTTAACAATGTCAATTCATATAAAGCATTAAAACACAATGCTCATAAATAAAACAAGGAGGTACCTCACCTCATATACATTTAATTATGTCAAATATTCCAAAACAAGTACCCACTTACCTTAATGGGATCAGCTTTCACAATGCTCCCAGTCTCACACCTTATCCTTCACTTAACACCCAAGTGGTCCTATATGTATAAAACATATCCATTTGATTACACATGTCTTCACTTTATAATAGAAATCACCTTTTTTCAATATTCTATTAGGGTGCATTTCTTACTTGTAAATACCTCTTAAACTTCTATATTGCATAACTTCTCAATCATCCCAAGTTAGGCTTCATATAGCCTAACTCTAGAATCTTCACTTAAATCGCTTATTCCAATGTTTTCCTTCACTAACACCTGATTTGGGATTTCGTATTTTGTCATGTATTTCATTTTATCTATATTCATTTGTAGAATGATTACATAGATGTGAAATAGTCCACACATACAAATTCCCCAAAGTGAGCAATTCAAATACATACATGATGTCTTTAACTCCACGTGTGTACTTTATATCTCACAATTCATGTTGGGTGTGAATTAAAGTAATTAAAATTATAAATGATCAGCATAAATCATACAAGATATAACGTAGTTTAGTAGTGTGGAACAAATCAGAATTTGTAGTTCACTCATGCCACCATAAAGGGGTTCCCCAAACCACACTTTCACTTAACCTTTTGCATAATTTTGTAATATAATTAGGATTGTTTTCCCTCTCTTTTCATTTATCAATTTGGATTTGTTTGGCATGATGATTAAGTGTCATAATCAGCTACATAATAACCTCTAAAAAGTGGTCATTTATTGGTACAATTCAAGTTGAGATCCCATAAAATTCTCATTCCAATTGCCTCAATTTTCCATCTAACTTTACCTCCACTTTTCCCTTCAATAAAGGCATCCAACCATCTATTTTAGCATGCAATTAAACATCATTAGGGTTTGTGATAGGTTCTCCATTCAAATTGAGTTTTGAAGGAGGCATTTTCATAAACATCTAATGTGCATGGTAAAAGTCTCAAAATTTCTATAACTATAAGCTTTTGTTATTGAATTTCCTCATTCTACATCATCTCAATTTAACCATTCAAGTCATAATTACATCACATAATTAACTCAATATGCCTAATCAGCAACCAAGCCCTTGTTCACATCCCAACATGCACCTCATCCTTTCCCCTTTCATAAGAACGTTGCTGCCCATTTTAGGGGCAGCAACATGTATTGATTTTTTCTCTTGTAACTTCCCCTATCTCAATACCCATTACTATCACTAATTAAATCTCAAAAGGGGGCAGAAATTCACCCATCTTGGGGCTATCCATAAAATAGATCATCCTCATATAGTTTACCAAAAATAGAATTAATTGGAATTAATCACTTACCTCTTGTTACAAACTCCAAAATTCGAGTTTCCTCTACTTAATCTCCAAGAAGCTTCACTAATTTCAGCAAGCAGGTTTGATAGGTCATGGAATCAAAAGTTTTGTTCCCTCTTCCACGTCCAAATTAGAATTAAGGAGGGATTAGGTGCAAATGGTTAGAGGTTGATTTCACTTGAAATTAGACATTACTTGGATGTGAATTCAAATTGGTAATGGAAGAGTAAAGAAAAGGTTTCTAGGGCTGGTCATTAGAATTAAAAGGATAAAGATGGAGCATTATATTTGCTCCCACTTATGGTACTCTAGAGGTATACACCACTCCATGAACATGCACCCATAATTCCTTTTTTTTTACACTCTAATCCAGTTAAAAGTAATGTTTAGAACATTTTTAGACTGATTCATCAAAAGTGTTCAACATACAAGTTGTAGAATTTATTTTTATCTTTCTAATGAATTAATAATCACTAAATTCTGAGTTTATATGAAAACTTTATAGTTAAAATACTATAACTATAGCCAATTGCAAAAGGCTTCACTTTAAGGCTCCGCAACTCCAAATAGAGGATGTTTGGGATAAAGTTATCAACATAAAAATTATATCTCTTGAAATTATCTAACTAATACAAAAATAATCACTAAATTTGGAGTTTTTATGTGAAAGTTATGATCCAAATACCAAAACCACTCTAGAAAGGGTAAATTACCAAAAATACTAAAATCACATTAATTTTTCAATAACTTAGGGCCACCAATCACCAAATATTTAATTATAAATGAAAATTATACTTACCAAAATTTTGGGTTGTCACATTAAGCCACCTTATAAGAACCCAATAAGTGATACCAGAGCAGGCTAGATAAACAAATCTAGAGACCCGCATGGCTAACCTAATAGTTTCATGCTCTGTGTCCTTGAAAGGATATTCCACTCACAACCTCTACACTTTAACGTAATGAGCTTTACTCAATGGAAGAAAAGTCTAGAAACATATCTTATTGCCACTAACCTTCAGTTGTGGAATTATTTTTGTTGGCAAAAGTGAGGATGAAGTGAGAAGCAAGGCAAGAGAACATCAAAGCTATATATGCCCCATTGTGTGCTTTCTGCCTCACCTTTGGCAAATATGTCTTTACTTGTAAAAATGCAAGATAAATGATAGACAAGCTAAAGACATCCTCTAAGGGGCAAATAGATTCACACTTAAAGTTTACTAATCTGTCTATTAAGATTGATCTAAGTTCAAGAAATAAGAAAGAAGAAAAGAAAATTTATCAAGCTCCTTCAAAAGACAAATGACTTTTCAACACAAGATGAAGGAGAATGTATTCAAAGAAGTCAGAGGTTAAGGTAAGTACAAGTGTGAAAATTCAAACCCAAAATCTCTTATGCTCTTTTATTGTACTTAGTACATTTATTCATTTATTTCTAATAAAACTTTATTTATGTGTTAGAACAAAAGAGATATATTTATTTGATGAATGGAATCTATGTTTTACTTATTTATATACTTTGCATATCCCTAAAAATGACTACCTTGAATGAAAATAAGTGTGAATTCATTATTTAAGCAAAATCATTCTAAAAATCTAAGCAAATATATGAAACTAATTAATCTTTGATGTAATTACAGTCCTAAGACATAGTCAAGCCTATTTGGAAAACTTCATAGTTCAAGATCTCAAATAGGAATTCCTTTCCTACTCATTCCTTCTGCAAGTCATCATTAAGGCTTGAAACTTTAGCAATGAAATAATTAAGATAATGAAATTGAATGTTAAATGAAAATGTAGAAATCACGCTCATATTAAGAATTAATTCACCTTAAACTTTATATTTGCCATTCATGATTGTGATGCATATCAAACAAGTTTAAGTATGCTTAAACTAAAATTATTTAATGCCTTAAAAAATGCTTGACATGAATGAAATGAAATGTCTTAAATAGAAATAATAATGTTTGTGATGTTTGAATGATTTGTTTAACATTATGTCAAATTTGATTATGTTGATACATGCTTAAGTTAAAATGATATCCTAATTAGGGTGGAAAGTATTGAAGATTAGAATTGAAGGAAACATTAAGAATAACTGCTTAGAAAGGCAATCCGCTTGTACCACAGGCGCCAATATACCAGGCACCTATCTAAGAGCTGCCTCCCAATTCAAAAGGTTAAAAACCCAGTTGACGATTCATTCTTTAGTCTTATTCCTTCTTCGTCTCCAACCTCCTACAACCAAAGAGGGGTTGTGCCTATGCTTGTCCATCTTCCATTGAATCCATTTTCTTAAGTTTCCAATCCTTTCATGAAGTCTCTATTCTTCCATGGCACTAAAGGTGGGAGTTTCTAAAACTCAAAGAGGAATCAAATGACCCAAAACTCATGGAGAGACATCTACCTCCCAACCTATGACCTCTAGAAGCTCTAGAAGGACTCAAGCCATAGATAGTGAAGTTAATCCTTCTTTCATCCAAATGTGAATGAGGAAGAAAATGTTGGAAGAAATGAAGAACGGAGAAATGCGTTTGATTTGAAATCACTGCCCACAGAGGTTGATGGGAGAAATGTCCCCATTGCAAACTTTCAACCCAAAGACCTTCCACCATATTACTTTGGCAGTGAAGACAAAAAGATTAAGTTTTACACTTTAATGTTGGAAAGTCTAGTTCATGTGCAAAGAAAAATAGACTTGAAATTCCTTGATCAATGCAATTTAGACATTCAGACTATGCTCAATTATCAAGGATGGACTAAATTGTTAGAATATGATGCACCTATATACAAAGAGTTTGTGCTCATATTCTATTTTAACTAGAATCCAAGTTCTTATGCATCTATGGTAAAGGGAGTAGAAATAGACTTTAGCACTCATATGTTGTTTCCCGAAGAGCATTTAGGAGAGATTTTGGGAGTCCCTATAGAAGAAGAAGAAGAATATGAGATCAAGAAAGAAGAAAATTCAATAATTTATCCACTAAAACAGTATACACCTCAGCCCATACTTATATGAGGACAAGGGACATGAATATTGAAGTTATAATGCTTAGGTAAGTTTTAGAAAATATATTCATGCCCAAACTAGGTGGAACAGAATAAGTGGTTGCCAATGAGGCAAGAGTTCTATGAAAAATTTATATCTACTAGAAGGTTAGCTTGCCACACCTTATGTTCAAAGCCTTTGAGCATATGCCACAAAGGATAGATCACGTTGCTCCATATGGTGTGTGGTTAACAAAAGTTTTTGAGCACTTTTAAGTTTCTATAAGTGGAGAATCCTGCTAGAAATGTCTCCACATAAGAAAGATTGGGTAGGAGCTACTATGTTAAAGACAATGGGAATTTCAACTTTTGATTATTTGGCTAAAATGATGGAGAAAAATCAATGAGAAATTGAGAAAGATGAAACTGATGAAAATGAAAATGAGGAAGAAGAAGAAAGTGAAGAAAGAAGAGAGGATGAGGAGGAAATGGAGGAACTAGAAGAAAGGATTGACACATTCAGTCCCACTGCAAAAAGAGATATATCACCTCCTAGAGCCTCATCTACACCATCTATCCCCAGATCATCAGCCTACACACTTCTGTCAATGGAAGTAAAGGAACTGAATGTGTTATGGATTGAATGTCATCTACATACCTTGAATAGCAATGAAACTTTATCAATCTTATCAACTATCTTGATAAATGTTTTGGTGGGAGCTTTATATCATTTTTTATCTCATTTTTTTATTACCAAAGGATAAATCAATAGCATTCTCATATTCCTACGATTTACTTCAGGTTTTTCATAATAATCTGATCATGTTTATGGGATCAAACACACAATTATGTATTCCTATGCAATCCCACTAGTTTCCTTATGCTTATATCCTTTTAAGGAACCCAACAAAGCAAGGAGAGCTTTATCTTTTGGATAAATCTTTTTGCTACTGCATTCTCCCATTTGCTGAATCTTTTTACTGCTGCCAAAAAGGGGGAGAAGGAATTGAGGAAAACTTGCTCTGAAATAAAATGAAAGAATTGAAGAAATGATATACAAGTCTTTGAGTTTCTAATATAAGGGGAGTTTAAGTTTTTGTTTGTCAAACTCCATAGGCTTATAAATTCCAGTCAGATAAGGGGAGTTTAAGTTTCTATCAAACTCCATAAGCTTATAAATTCCAATCAGATAGGGGTAATTTGCAAAATATCTCATTAGTATGTTCTTAATCATCACAAGTCTTCAAGTTTTGTCATTATAAAAAATGGAGAGATCGTTAGGCTTACTATGCACAATTTTTATGATAATAAAACTTGGCTTAAAGCTTAATTTCTGCTAATGATGCTTTTAATATAAAAAAACTTGAAATATGCTTGGATTGTATATTCTTTGGTAAAGTTACCATTTATACAAGCATATTACATAAATTATTTGAGGGAATGAAGAATTCATCATGATCCATAATGCATTAACCTTACTCATCATATATTGAATCATTGATATATTTTTGCTTAAACATAAGCATGTATTTCATGGAGTTATCATCTTAAGCCTTTATTGAAATATGATATGTGAGTAAAAGCATTTATCCATGCCTTACAACTTGAGAAAATCTTAATGGATAAACATATCCTAATAAGAAAGCTTCATAGATTTATCTCTCACATAAAAAAGAAATTATACTTGATTGAATTTATCCTTGATTCAAAGCATGACTCAAATTATTATCCATGCTTGAAAACCTATGAAAACTATATGGGTAAATGTGTTTTGATTTATAATAAATAAATTCCAAGTTTCACAAGTGGCAAAGTGTAGAAATGTTGAGTGCAAGACTGCAGCCACTTACCATAGCTACCTGTACCATCTGCCATCCATGAAAGAAGTACTTCATCTGAAGAAGTTACTTGCCAATTCACAGCCTCTTGCCAATATCACCTATGCGGCAATCACTTGGCACTGCCGCCTGTGAGTGGACAGTAATGCGGATGCAAGAGGTTTTGCAGACATCTGACCATAGTCACTTAACATAGCCGCCTGTCACTATTACCTAGTGAGCAGTCGCTTGACACTACTACCTACCACTATCGCCCACCAACTTCTAATGTTTGAAAATCCAAACATTGCAAGGGAGTTCGAAATCACAGTAATGTGCTTATTGTGTTATCATTTTTATTTTTGCTTTAACTATGTGTACTCATTAGCCTAGACAAAGGCATATCATTTTACATAAAATACCTGTAAATGTAGAGTTTCTGGTTAGCTCATAAAACTAGAGTTATGCCCCCTAGAACTAGAATCCAAAAGAGTGTTGGGAGCACTATATTTATGCCTCCTAGAGCTAGAATCTAGAAGAGTGCTGAGAGCACTACTTGTATTTCTACTATTGAATATAGTGGAACCCAAGACAAAAGGTATGTGTGTTCTTGGAAGAGTGGATGTAGGGACAAGGTTCCCAAACCATTATAAAAATCTTGTTGTTTATATATTTGATTGTTTAACTATTTGTGCACTTTATTACTTTATTATTCATCTCATATTGCATTTTACACAAGCATGAAAGAGTGAAATTAATTTTATAGGGGTTAAGTAATAATTTTTATAGACCCAATTCATCCCTCCCCTCTTGGGTTAAGCCACCTTATGGGAACCCAACAAAAAATATGATCTGTTTGGGGGGTTTTGGCATGGATTGATTGGGGATTTCATAGGGAAATGAGTATAGTGTATGATTCCATGATTTTGTGATGATTTGGGCATACAAATTGGTGCATTATTGTTGCCCAAGAAAATGGTTAGCAAGGTTTTCCATGGTGGGTTATGTATGGATGTGATTTGCATGTGGATTAATGTTGGGCTATTGGTTTGATTAATTTGTGGTTTAATGATTCCCTTATGATGTAATTGCAATGATAAATGTGTTGGAATTAGATTGCATGTGGTTGAAATTGATAAATGAATAAGTGTTTGTGACATGTTTGATGATATGCTTCAATGAAACAATGTAGAATGGATGGGATATGGATTTTTTGATTGGGGGGCAAAATTAGTATATAACAGTTTGTTTAATTTTGAACTAAGTTGATAATTATGATCATGTAATGTTGGAAATACATGGAATATCTAGCATTTTGCTGAAAATTATGATTCAATTCATGTGCTTAATGTGTTTGATGAAATGCATGAATGGTAATGATTAGGCAGGTAATTGCATTAATTTGGGGCTTATTTAATGGGATTATGAAGATGACATTATGATAATTATATTGGTTATTTTTTCTTTATAGTTGGAAATGAAGCATTTGTTGAAACTAGATGGATGAATTAATTCACATAAGTTGTTTGATGAATGGCTTCAATGTGAAACAATGGAAAATTGAGGGGTGAATTGGTGCAGCCTATGTGATTGGTTTGTGGGTTAGTTAATTCAACTACATTGTTATTATAATGCTCAAAATATTAGAAATAGGTTGTATGTTTATGGGATTTTATAAAATAGATTGTATGTTGTTGAAATTGATGAATTAAATCATGTATATTAGGTGTTTGCTAAAATGCTTCTGTAAGAAGCAAGCTAAAGTTGAGTAATTCCATTGCAGCCCCTAATTGGCAACTAAGTAGGCACTCTAATGAGGTTTGAGGTGTCTTAAAATAGTGATTAAGGATGGAATGAAAAATGGGCAGCAATAGGTTCTTGATTAGAATAACAATGTGCATTAAACATGTGTTTAAAAAAGTCCCCAATAAATGGGTAGCTAGGTGTATAGTTTATGGTACCTAGATTCAACTCAAAATTTTGTATTAAAGAGGGGGAAAAAGAAGTGGGTTTATGAATTTGAAACCCATGCCCAATTCAATGCTAATAGATGTTTACTGATCCCTCATTTGATAGCTTAAAGAAGGGATTTTAAAGCTAAATTGTGTATCCATTATGAACCATGTTAAGATTGATTTATTAGGGTTGTTTTGATGTTTATCAAGATTTTCCAATTATGAAATGAATAGAATCATATTTAGAGCTATTAATGAACCTTAAAGAGAGTATCTTGCTGAAGAAGGCATTGAAATGATGATTTTAATAAAAATCCCCAAACTGAAGCTATATGGAGTCCCAACTTGAAATGCATGGAAATCTTAACTAGAACAAATAGTTGAAATGTATAATTGATTAATGGGATGGGAATAACTCTAATGAGGTGATTAGATGGATTTCACCTATTTTATGAATTAAGTAGAAATCCCCCTTTGAAATATATGTAAATTGAATTTTGGTGCATATGATATATGTAGGATATTTGAGCATTGATTAAGAGTCTAAGTTGGAGGATTTGAGAAATTGTGAATTATTCACCATTAAGGTAAGTAGTTCTCTTTTCGTTGCATATATTTGGATATAGAGATTGATGAAAGTAGGTACCTTCCATTATGTACACTTGTGAATGTGTGGATTGATAAGAATAGAACTATTCCATGATTTGCATATGGGCACTGTGTTTTTGAATGTTATTTACTTCATGGTATAATGATTTTAGTTTATGTATTTATCTTATAGTTTGGATTTTGTTTCATGTTATAACCAAAATGTTCCTGATATTGCATTGCATGACATTTTGTTATAGGTCATGAGTCATAGATGATATCTAGATGATAGTATATAATGTGATCTTGATAGTGAAGTATGATGAAATCTTATGAGTCATAGATCATTGTTTCATGTAGTATATAATGAGGTCTTAATGATAGTGTATGATAATGACTTGATGTATGTGATGATGTCTTATGAGTCATAGATCATTACTTCATGTAATATGGGATGGTATTGTATTGATGTATGATTGGTTCATGTGGTACATGATGATGCCTTGATTACAATGTGATGTTGATGTGAATGGGTGGCTTATGTCTCTAATGCGATATGTGGTAGAAGCTTGATGATAGTATGATATTGATATGCCTTAGTAGCTTATGATGTATTGTGCCATGCCATCGACATGACTTAGTGGCTAATTATATTTTTATTTTATGTTATATGCCCATTTTGGCTATGTCATATGATAAGCCCGTAGTGGCTTTAGTTATGTTATATGCTCGTGGTGGCTTTGGATATATTGTATGCCCATAGTGGCTATGCTATATGATATGCCTGTGGTGGCTATGTATATGTGATTGCCTTAGTGGCTAATATTTTGTTATGCCATAGTGGCTTATGTCTAGGTGGCATGGTACATGATATTGGAGTAGTAGTGATTGATAACTTGTGAGTAAGATATATTTTATCTCTAGTGAATTTATGATCATAGTGAGTCCTGATGTTGGGCATGACTTGATGATGAGGTCTTGATAATGAACATGTCTTGATGAGTATGTTTTAATGGCGTATTTGTGTCTGAGACTCGATTATGAGGATCCCTTGATGGTCAAGTTGTATATGAGTCCTAATTGTGAGGATGACTTGCTAATGACAATGTATTTTGAGGATGTGCCTAATCATAGTGAATTATGTTTGAGTAATGAGTGCATGTATATTATAGGCATAGGGACATGTTACATTATCATGAACCTCTACATATCATGAATGTACCCATGTTTTGGATTTTATAGACTTGAGAATGTTATTTCACAAATTTATTAATCATTGTTTTCTATCTTACCTATTTCTAAGTTTGACTAGACTCATGTCATTTTATTCATGATTTTTAGTTAACAGGTCAGGCAATGGATCCCAACCGAGGGTTGGTGCTGATGATTTGGTTTAGATGGTGACCTTCATGTTGGTTGGTGATTTGGAATGTTAAAATCTTGTTTTAAACATTTTAATATATGTGTATTTGGTATTTTAAAGACTCAAAATGATGAATACTGAGATGTATTAGCATGTCATAGTGATACATGTATATGATGTGTGTGGATGGATTTTTGGTACTTATCCAGTTATGCCATTTGCTATTACAATGCGGCTTACTATTTTGTGTCATATGTGGGTGTATGTTGGCATTTATTATGATTGTATCAGTGATGTACACATAATTGGAGATGTGAAGTATGTGTGCATGACTATATAGACATAGTATTGTTGTGTATTATGTTTTTGAATGTACAGGATTATGAGTAATTCTATTTATAGGTGTGAATCATTACATTTCAGGGTAGATCTGAAGGATTTTTGGTAGAATTCTTTTCTGGAATATAAGAATGTAGCACCCTAGGAGTGAGGTTGTAATACCTAGGGCATTAATTTTTGGGCAATTATGTATTTAAGAGAATTATGATTTGCTCAGTGGTGTTAAGAATGAGGTAAATTCTTTTTTTATTTTTTGGGAAGTATAAATTGAGAACAAAGCATGCAAAAAATTATAAAATATGAAGGAAAGTATTGTGATGTGTTGTTAAGGCTGCGATCAATGTGAACCAATTTGAAATTTGGAAGCCATTTAATCATTACTTAAGTGCAAGTGTGGAATAGTGGGAGAGGTTGAATATACTCATTTAATTGGAGTGAACAAATTTGTTTTGGAATGAATAATCTAAGTATGTATGAATTTCACATGAGTGAAATGTAAGTGTGCAAGTTAAAGCATATGTACATGGTAATATGACTTGATTCCAAGTTAATTGAGGAAAAATTATGATGTATTTCATATTATTTTTATGAGGAAAATCAAATTGGAAAAGATAAATAGCAAAAAGGATGGTGAAAATTCACCAAAAAGGGGGCAGCAAATCTGGTAGTGTGGGGCCAGAAAGGAGGCTGTGGTGCTAGGGAAAATTGGAGGCAAGCAGGCATTCAGTGAATAGGATGTAGCTGCATGGAATTTCACACCACGGCGTCGGATGACTGGATAAAATGGGATTGACTTATTCCATTCCCTTCTTAGCCTGTTCCATTACCTCTTCTTCCCCCATGCCCTACCCATTTGTCCCATGCCTAATACGCCTTAAAATCTTGTAATTTTGGCTTGAAATTCACTTTGTTAAAGTGAGAAATTGATCAAGCATGCCTTCTTTGGGTTGGACAGTGGAGACTGAAGAAGAAAACTCTGTTTGGCTGCAAAACTCTGAGGATTTGGAGGATTTGATGCTGAATACTTGTGCTATGGAGGAAGACACATGTAAATGGCAAGGTAAAACATTTTCCCATTCAATTTGTTGAATTTACGTTATTAGGGTTTTATGCATAGTAATTGTTGGAGAAGATGAAGGGATTTTGTTACTAAAATCATGGGGCAAATGATTTTGTTATACTTAATGGTGTTTTAGAACTTAATTGGACTTAAGAAATCATGATTCATACTAAATTAGGGTTTCATGAACATTGAAAATTGGAAATTTTCATTATTTGGGTATGAACGCCATAGGGGAAATGTGTAATTCATAACTTATAATGTTTTAGGACTTAAATGAGGTGAATTGGACATGTGAAATCAGTTTTTTTATTATGACATAATTAGGGATTTTCTGTATGGCTATGTGAGTCATAAATTAAGAGAATTAAAGGCTTAATTAAGATTATTTTAAGGATATTTAAGCATTTATAATGTCATATACAACATGGATATTGTAGGAAGTGAAGATTTAAAAGGGGACTTTTGTGTAAATCGGATTCAGTAGTAAATTGATGACATTAAAAGCATAATTGGCTAGTTTGATAGTTAATTATAGTGTATTGTATTATGGTTGTATGTGCAGGATCATTGAATAAAATGGAATAGTATAAAGCCCAAGAAGTTGAAAAAGGATTCTTCATATAAGGTAAGTAGGCTTTTGTTTTGATAGATGTAAGAATGTGGATATTAGATATCCCATTTGTTTGTCAGGCATGTATGTTTTGAATGGCCATAATGGATATCTCATAGATTTTCAATTGATATATGTATATGTATATGTATGTGAGATGATTGGGTAGTCCCATGCTGTTGTATTGAATGGTATGCATTATACTATATCATTTGTCTACATGTATGAATGTAGATGATAGGGATAGTAATTTCCGTTTTCCCTGTTCTAGTAATTGCAAAAAGTATGACATTGATGGGTCAATGCTTAACTCATAATGGTGCTAATATGTATCATTATGAGAATGGGTTTAGAGTGGCTATGAATGAATGGCCTTGAGAAGAGTAATATTGTAATTTGTAGAAATAATGTGTACTTGATGAGATCATAATAAACCATGTTTTATTACCTAAATTCACATATATTTTGGATCCTCTTTTGATATAAATGTAGTGGATTCCAATAAATCTACACTTAATTTGGTTATTACTTGATAAGTAAATTCTATATTAATTTAGTATGTTTATTTATAGATAATTAAGTGCAATAAATAGAAGAAATTATGGAATACACCAAGGTGGAGAAAGGAACAAAGCAATGGAGTTTGGATAATAAACTAGTGTTTGAAAAATGAAGATTACAAGTTGACGAAGCTGAATGTGAAAATAGGGCACTACTTTGACACAATTTTTGGTTCCAATTGAGATGGATTTATCTCAAGTGTTCAACATTCAAGCTTTACCTCTTGAATTTATCTATTCAAAAAATCAAGAATCATAGGATTTGGATTTGAAACATGGAATTTATGGCCAAAACACTATGACTGTCTCAGACTTCAATTATGCTGATAGAAATTTAGATGATAGAAGGCATCCTTTTAAAGGCCCACAAATCATAGAATATGTATGATTCAAACAAATTTATAAAAATAAAAGTTTTAGCTCTTGAAATTATGTGTCCAATGTAAAATAATCATGTAATTTTGAGTTCATACAAAGAATTTATGATTAAAATAGTGTGAGCATCTCTAGCCAAATAGGAAGCCGACGGCGCCAACGGTGGCCCTAATTTTGCGTATTTTAAGCTAAGTGCATAGCTGGGCATAGCTAGGGGTAGCTGGGGGGTTTTAAGGAGAAAGTTAGGGTTTTTTGAGATAACTTTTCGCTTCCATTTTGAGGGTTTTTTGGAGGCCCTTTTAGAGGCAAGGAGAAGGAGAGTTTTGCAAGAAAAGAGAAGCAAGGGAGCAAGAGAGGAGATCAAGTTCTATAAAATTCCATATTTATGTAGGGAGTTCCTTCTTCTTTTTCTTCCATGAACTAGGTTCTCTTTCTAAGGTGAATGTGTAACCCTTTTTTATACTATTTATTATGGATTTTTGGTTATTAATGCTAGATAATCTTATTTCATTTATGATGTTGTTTACAATAATTTAACTTATTTTCTTACTTGCTCACCAATATTATAAGTTAGATTAATTATTAAAGCATGGTTAAGGTAGACACCATATGCTAAACCATAAGCTCCCTTGAATGAAAAGGATAGATGATTAAGGTAGACACCATATGCTAAACCATACTATTTTAGTTCTTATGTTCTTGAGCTTAATGGGTTTTCACCTCAATTATGCTACACACCATAAGTAATTGGAATGAGTGAAAATACTTGATTTAAACCCGTGCACCTAATGGTAATAATCTTACTTTTGAAAAAACAAACCCAAGTGAGGCATTGAATCCAACATTCTATATGCAAAGGGGGATCATATAGTAGTGAAATCGGATCCCTAGACTTCTTCATCTTGTTAATCTCTCTGCATTATATTTAGTCATTGATTTACTTTCATTCCATTAAGCTTTTGAATTCTGAAATTATACCAAATATTATTTCATGTCTATTTAGTTATAAATACATTCTTTTTAAGGTTAGAATAATTCAACTAAAATTAATTTAAGTTAGTTTGACTGTTCTCTGTGGGATTAACCCTTGCATTGCACACTATATTGCTATATGTCTGTAAACTTGCGATTAATTATAATTTGAACCATCAGTCCTCATCGGTGGGATTTGATGCAATGAATGAGAATGAATTGAATATAAGATAATATCATGAGGTTGAAGGATTATGTATTATGAGTATAGGGACATTATGACATTGTCCTGTTTGTCATGCAATTTCATTGTTATTGTTGATTTAATTGTATATTGAAATTGACTATGAATTTGTGTGCAAAATTTGGAATTATTATTTGATGGATTATTGACTTTGTTAATTTGTATTCATCTATTTTGGTATTATATATATATATATGCCTACGTATTGAGTTATGTGGCCTCACACTTTCTTATTTTAATTTTTAGCTGGTAGGTCAGGTAAAGAATCCCAACTGTGGGTTGAAACTAGTGAGCAAGTTGAAGACATTATTCTTATGATAGAATAATTTGGATTTGAAATTCACATGTAATTGTATATCTGTATTTGAAGATTTCAAGTGATGTATAATTATAATGCAATTGAGCTTGTATAACTGTAGTTAAGGGGATTTAAATTGTGTAATGAGATATAGTGGCATGTCCTGATAGATTAATTGTGGTATGATGATAATAAATAGATTTGTATAATTTCCCTTAGAATATAAATGTCATAATGATCGGTTCCGATCTTAGGGAATTAGATGTGGGTGTTGGTTTGTGGTTAATTGGCTTATAATTATAGTTTATATCAAAAATTATGGATATATATATTAGAAATTATATAATAATTACATGACATGTATAGATGTCCACATTTCAAGGTAGACTCTGCCAAAATTTTGACAGAATATTTCCTTAAAATTATGGATTTTGTAGGAAAAATAATGAAAAGAATGGGTCCAAAGGCAGCGTGTAATAGAATGGGATCTGAGCACCCTCCACCCTAAAAGTAAGGAAATTATAGTGAAATGATAGAGAAATATTGAACGAAGTGCCTCGAAAAGCAGAGCATTATAGGGGTGTTACATCTATATCCCTTTCAAGTGCATAGCTACACTAACATTAGCCACAAGGCTATCTACCCTATAATCCTCCATAATCATTTCCTAATGATGTATGTCTTTTATTAAATACCTTGTTTTAATGACTCTTTCATAACCAATTTAGGTTACAATATGTTTAATCAATCACATCATTTCTCTCATGGAAGCTTTTTATCAAACATGTGATAAGCATCATCATTTAACTTAACATTTCTCATTACAGTATATCCACTATACTCATTTTCAATTACATACAGTAATAATTAACAATAAATTAACTTCAATAATAATGAGTTAATCTCTATAACAAGTTAATTAAACTCTAAACTTCATTAAAATGTTGCAGCCATGCTTGACACAAAACATTCATTTCAATTAGGGTGCTATACACCTCATGAACAACTATTTGACAATTTTCTCAGGTCCAATTAAATTCAAGAATTCTTCAATCAACTAATTAAGCATTTTCTCCATGAGTTTAGCAACAATTTATCTCATTTCCCCCAATCATTGTTCACGAATAGCATGAAACCCTAATAAAATAGAATCATGGAATCAATTGGGGAAAAGAAGTTTACCTTCAAATTTGGGCATTACTTCCTCTCTTAAACAAAGATCCAACCTCAATCTGCAAGAATCCTCCACCACTCGCAGCTAAACAAATTTTCTTCTCTTTCCAATGTCCAAGCAACTGGAGTTTTAGTTTCAATGCATGAATCCTAGCTTTCACGCTTAAACATGATGATTTTCTAACTACAATGACATGAAAATTGAGCATGGAGGGGTTGGGTCACGAGGCTAGGGCATGGGGAAGAAGATGGGATGAATGGGAAAAACAAGGGCTAAAGCATTTAAAAAAAAAATCAGACGGTCGGTGCTCCACCACCTCACCACCAACACCGGCATCGTAGCACCGGATTTGGGTGCAATGGTGCCCGACCCACAAGATGCCAATCTTCCCACCTACCTCACAAACCAGCGTCACTGCCTCCATTTTTGCTTTATTTCTTCTCCACTTTGGTTCCTTGCTTCTCATACCTTTTTGAATCTAATTTTTCCACATAATAATGATGTAATATGCATAATAAATTTGCCTCAAGTAACTAGAAATCGAGTCATATCACCATTCGCATATGCTTTAATCTGTACAATTACATTTAACTCATATGCACTTTATACACTCTTACACCATTTCATTTCAAAGTAATTTTTTTCACCTTAATTCATTGCTATCATTAAATACAAAAAAAAAAAATTATCCCATTTTTAACACCCCGAGTGTTATAGTGTTGCAGATCTTTGTAGCCTTGGACTCTCTTCTATAGCTCTCTTCTATCGGTCCAATGCTTAAGAACATTGCTCAAGTGGTCCCGATAGACTTATGTAGCCTAACTCATCTCCTTTGTAAATCTCTTTTGTCACTCAAAATCTTAGCAAAACTTTATTAGCTTAAGTTTGAGTCATTCGTAAGTTTTGTTGTTATCAAAATTACACACCTAGTCTCAACATAATGTAGACTTACCTAACAAAAGGCATTAATTTTCGTATTTTCATTGAGTGTAGTAAAAGGGATTAGATTCTCTATTTTACTAAATGAGTAAAAGATGTTCTTCTCACTCTTGTGGTTATATTTATTTATACCCATTAAAGTTAGAATCTAGAAATCAACTAATGAACCATATTACATATGCCCTCTAAAGCTGGAATATAGAAGATAATCATGGATTATAATGATTTTGTATTTCCACAAGTGGATAATGGAACCCAAAGATAGAAAACCTTGAAGAGTGGAGTTGGTGCCAAGGAGTGGCCAAAATCACTATAAAAATCTTTGTATATTCTATGATGTGCTTATATTTGTGTTTCTTATTTTTATATTTTTACATAAGCACAATTAGATTAGTTTTTGTAATCTATTTGGGTTTTAGTTTTTGGAATACCCAATTCACTCCCTCTTGGGTACTTGCCATATAGATCAAGACCCCACACTATCATATTTAACATCATCCATTTAACTAGGATACTAGAAATCATTTCGATTGAAGTGTTGTGTGGGCCACAACTTTTAAACAATATGAAAACATGTGTAAATTTTTAAATTCACTTAGATCCATTTACTTAAGCATTAAAATATTAGAAAATTTTATATAATTATTATTTTAGATGGTTGAATATTTGAGAATGTTTGGATACTTAATTAAAAGTACAGGAATCATTTCTTAATGAAATAATTTAGCGGATTAACACTCTTAAATTATTAAAATTTATGGCCCACATAAATATTTGATTAAGATAATTTTTGGATTTCTAGTTAAAAGGATAATGATAAGGTTAATGGTTAACTCAAATCTCACATAACCATCCAGATGGGCGCCAAATGAGGCTTGACCATAATAGTATTTTCCTTAAAAATATATAAAATATATTTTTGTTTTTACTACCAAACATATTTATACATTATATATGATACATATAATATTTTATATATATTTGTATTTATTTATATGTAATATTATATATCTATTTTATGTAAAATATATAGTTTATATTATATATCATATATGTATAAATAATGTATGCACATATTTTTATTTATAAATATTATGTAATATATAATATTTTATCAAATATATAAAATGTATATTTTACTTTAGATATTATCTTATGTAATATATTAATAATATATAATATAGTAATATAAACATATTAGATACACATCCATATATATATATATATATACAGATAGATACAAATATGTATTTTATTTGTTTATATGTATATATTTTATGTAATATTTTTATATTATTTATATAATATGTAATATATAATACTATATATATATATATGCACACACACGCGCACACACGAATAGCGTCTTGTTAGGTGGACGACTTCAATCGGAGATAAAATTGTCTTTTTATTATTATTATTAAGGGACAGGTTGCATTCCCTCGTCGAATGGGTTTCTTGTCCGTCTTGGCCTAACGCAGAAGCTGGTGGAGGAAGAGCACCAAAACGGTGCTTTCATTGAAAATCAGTTTTTCAGCTAATGCAGTGATTAAAAGCTCTATCATGTGTTTTGCCAAACACCCATAAATCTAAAAGGAAGTATGTTCAGGGACAGAGAAGTGCGTTCAGCCTTCTGAACTTCGCGTGCGGGCAAATAGGCCCTAAATGAGTTTACATAGTGAGTCTTTCATTCAAAATGAATATCCATTTGTATTTTGAATTTTTTATGTTACTCCTATTTAACTCTCTAATTCTGCCTTTTTGCCTTTTTGCCTTGCACACAACCAACGTATGACTCCATGCAGCTAACCAGAGGATCCAACTTTGTGACATTGGCAGATTTAGTTCAGTGGCCGCACTAGTGAACTTAAGCCACCCAGCCAAGCAGGTCCATATCTACATGTAAACGTTTCTATATAGGCTCATGCAACTTTATTTTGTAAAAAAATAATCATGATGTAGGCGTTGAATTCCACTCTGCTAAACATCCATTGATTTGAATTTGTGTGCCCACGTATCATAGAGGTGAGTCCAAACAGGACCAAATAAGTTGTTCTCAAGCCTGAAAGGGATCTGGGGGACCAGCGCAAAGCACAGGCCCATCGTGACTCCGAAGTCCAAATTTCGATGTGTCTGCTTCATTGGATGTTGAAAGTTCATGGTTCCTTCTTGCTCATTATTTTCCTGCCCACTGGATAATATTTTTTTTAATTTATTCTGTTTCTTTTTCTAATTTAATGCATAAATCAGATGGGATTAATGTTTTCGTCTCAATTGTGATGAATGCATTAAGTTAGCTGCACATGGCCAAACACATTTCTCTTTGGGGAAAGGGACGTGTTCTAAAATGTTCACATGGGCCACAACAAACCATTTCGCTACCCCCTTATAACATGTGACGCAGACACGGTAGCAGAAAAGGTATTAAAATTACATATATAACACAAAAAAGAAGGAAAGCTAACACAGCGGTTGCCGCATGTGCCAACGGATGGTTTACTAAAGCCGAGCAATCGTTTCCATTTATCTCGTGTGATCTACCGTTAGGCCACTGTGGCATGTGCACGTGAAGAATAACGCAAGAATAACTCAATGGTGGATTGGGTCATGGGCACTTGAGAGTTTTAAGGAAGAAGAGGACTTGTTGCATGTCTAGTTCCGTTAATTATGCTTTTACGTGTGTTTGTTGCTAGCTATTAGTTTGCGTTTGATTTCGCATTATGTATGTGGCCTTGCTTATTTAAGCAACCAAGAATTATTAATGGAAGACAAGCAATTTTTATCTAACAATTGTGGTTCACCGAAAAGAATATTTATCATACTATTACTTGCTTTGATTGGGACCTTATCATTGGTATCAGAGCTAGTTATTTATGACAACCAATAAGGAACGTATTGAACAGTTGGAGGCGGCTCGGTGGAGTTCAAGATGCATTACACAAGATGGAGCTCGGCATGACTGACAGGCTTTGTCATTTGGAAGAAACTCTCAACCACTTTTTGAATGTTTTGCTCTCAAACTAGGAGTCCTCCAACCATGGCAGCCATCACCGAGAAGCCAATGATGGAGGACGACAGGTTGTCTCCTCCAAAATAGCAAAACTGGAGTTCCCTTGGTTCTCAGGTGAGGATTCGACGAAGTGTTTCAATCGAGTGAACCAACTCTTCAAGTTCCAAGGCACTCTTAAACCACAAAAGGTGTCCTTAGCCTCTTTCCATTTGGAAGGCCAGACTAATCAATGGTGGCAATGGTTGAGAAGATCCTATAAAGAGGAAGGCAAGGAGGTGACATGAGAAATTTTTCAAGAAGAACTTTGAGCAAGATTTGGTCCAACAGAATGTGAGAACTTTAATGAAGTATTGTTAAAGGTGGAACAAGTGGGCTACTTCCGTGATTATCAAAAAGAGTTCAAATAATTGGAAAATCAGGTACAAGTTTGGACACAAAAGGCTTTGGTAGGGACATTCATGGGAGGCCTCAAACCAGAAATAGCCTATGGCAATAGATTGTTCAAGCCAAAATCATTGAAAGAAGCTATTAGCATGCATGGATGAGAGATGAATAGTTGACCCTCCAAAGAAAGGCCACGACCTTTCAATCAATCCATTTCTGACATTCCTTCTCTAATGAAATTTACAACAGCTTTGCCTATGAAAAGGCTCACTTAGAACGAGATACAAAAGAGAATGACACAAGGACTATGCTTTAATTGTAATGAGAAATTTACACCTGGTCATAGTTGTAAAGGGCCACAACTTTTACTATGAGAAGGCACCAATGAACATTCCAAGGATGAAGAAATTGAAGCCAATGAAAAAACTACCGGATACGTTTCTTGCTATGGACCGTGAGGATAAGGATCTGCTTGATAGGGGGGGAGCATTGTTAGGCCACTGTGGCATGTGCAGGTAAAGAATAACACAAGAGTGAATTGGGTCATTGGCAATTGAGAGTTTTAAGGTAGAAGGGGACTTGTTGCATGTTTATTTCCATTAGTTATGATTTTATGTGTATTTGTTGCTAGCTATTAGTTTGCCTTTAATTTCACTTTATGTATGTAACCCTACTTATTTAAGCAACCAAGAATTATTAATGGAAGACAAGCAATTTCCATCCAACAATTGTGGTTTATTTTTCACCCGAAGAGAATATTTATTTATTATTATTAGCTTTGATTGGGACCTTATCGTCTATCTACCGGATGAGTGGACCAGATCTTATCACCATATGAAAAGATGGGAAAAAAAAAAAGCAACCAAAAGCTTCCAGCCAATGCACCCAAAGAGGGGCCCACCGTTGCAAATTTTGTCAAGCCTCAAAGGCAATCCAGGCTGCGCATGCAGCTGTGCATTGATGTTTTTTCCTTTTTTTTTTTTATTTGGCATTTGTCTCAGTAACGAACACGGCAGATACACAAATTCAGGATCCAAACCGTTCATCAGGTGACTCGAATGTCAAAATCAGACCATCTGGGTATCGAGTGGGGCGAGGTATCAAGCAACGGTCAAAATATGAGAAAATAAGCCCCTTGGGAATTACAATGGAATCCACAGTTCAGATTTAGACACTTATTTAGCATCCAATGGTGGGAGGTTGGTGCGCTTTGAAAGCATGCACCGTGCATTGTGCGCCCGCAACCAAAACCCAATCAGACCACGCAAAGAGCCAAAGTAAAAGAAAAATGCCAAGTGGTTTGACTTTGTTGCAGCGGAGGTCCCCAAGCTTTCATGTCATGTGTTGGATGCTGCGGCATGCCAGCAAGGGCGAGAGCCAACAGAAATGGCTCCAAACGATGGCTGCATCTCAATTTTCACGCACATCCTCCTCTTTATCGCCAGCGTATCATAATTTCAAAACATCTACTCCCTGGAGGTGACCAACATCCCCATCATCACCAGCTGCCATGAAATTCTGGATGATCATAGGACAACAACGTTGACATTGCTGGCAAGCAGTGATGGATTGAACTTTCAGACGTGGCCCACTCAAGAATAGAATTAGAATGTGTTTTTCCTTTTTTTTTTTTTTTTTTTGCACTTTTACATCGTTGTGACGCTACCATGCAAGTGCAGGGGTCGGATATCCTGCAGGTTTGCCAATGGTCGTTTGAACACAGCCGCGCGCATCTTGTGATTATTTTGTTGGAGCCAAATTCTTGAAACCAAATCATGCAAAAACAAAGCAAAAGTGTTGGGGAATATAATTTGGGATTTATGACGGCTTAGGGCCATGATTGTGCCCAAAAATTCCATGGATGAGATTTGATGCGCTATCAACCATTTTGACTGCTTTTCTTCTCTCTCTCTCACACGGTCCTTTTTTTTGGAGGGGACATTTCGTTAATTGTTATGATTTTCACTCGAGAGAATTGAGTCACAGGTTTCTTATGGCACGTGTATACGTCTGGATCAGTCGTCACTTGTATGAAACGTTAATCAGGTCTTGGATTGAGATATCGCATTAATAGACTCAGCATGCAGACCACATGTCTTACATGGTGAACAGCATTTGAAAATGTTACATGTGCTAGAAGCTGTTTTGTGACAAATCAGGGAAGTTCCAAAGAGCTACGTCGGAAAGTTCTATCGGCTGCATTAAATCTCAGGTCCCACTTGATCCTCTCTGCCATATGGCTCTGCTCTTACAATATTTACGAGATGGATGGAAACGATACCTGAATCAAAGTAAGCCCGGTTGTTATCTTCGAAGTGTTTAAGAAAGAAATTAGCACAACACGATGTAGAAGGAAAAAAAGAGAGTAAAAAGTGTGAATCTCTTATCCAAAGACAGGTGGTTTTTATTAAGCTTACAAGTGGGGACGCTTAAATAAGCAGTCAAATCTGATTTTACGCAGGTTATTGGGCTACCTAATGCCAATTTTTCTTTTCCTATCACAGGTGTTCAGAACATGCCTCTTCTCAACCATGATGCTAGATCAAGATCATAAATGTGTCTTCTTTATGATGGGCCCGACTCTCATGACTTAAGACCCTTAAAAAGTACTTCGGCTAGAAATTATCCAGTGAGTGAATAGCATCCAAATGACCGGCCAACTGGACCATTCAATAGGTCCAACCTTCTTTTCATTAGCTGCTTGAAAGAATGATGCAGTTGAAATCATAGGCTCGACATTTTCCCAATTGCCTAATGATGCAGGACAATCTTCTAACCTAATCTCAGAGGAAGATAACCTCTCGACGCGGCAGTCAAAGAAAGGGGGACCAACGACATAATCACTAACTAGCCCGTACATGATTGATTTCAAATGTTGGTCAGGAATCGGGCCCCGTATCATGGAATTTACCGAATCAGGGTGGGGTGGTTATTTCCGGTTGCCACACCCAAATGATTTTATTGATAGATCACTTCTCATGCAAGTGGTTACGGTAAAGACGAATATTTTTTTACTGATCATATGGCAATCTAGTTATCTATCTGCATGTTGGTTTCTACCTGAATCTTAAGCTCTTGGACCACCATATTCAGACTACCCATCATGCTTATACTCATGTAGGAAAACTTTTGACAACATTTGATTAAAAAGAAGAAATCAATGAAAAAGATAAGGCAGAAAAGATCTCAATCTTTAGCTGGAGTGGTCATGGGAATAATGATGATGATAGCTTGACAGGACACTATCAACTGGAGGGGGGAAATGCTGGTCACTCACACTGCATTAAAATTTAGTTAGCGCAATTTTTAGTTACAGTTGCACAAAACCGTCAGTCTTCCCATTAAATATGGATCCAACAAAGAAACCCAGGTTTTTAAATGAAAAACACACGCAACACTAGATCCATGATCAAGGTCAATAGTTCCCACGCAGAGAGAGACAGTCTGTAAATTTAATGGCTTTGCGGATAATTCAATGTGGGTGAATAGAATGGTGCTGATCATTGCATGGCAATTGCAGATCATAAATTGGCGTTTTTTTAACCGAATGGGTCCATCTAACAAAGGGAGGATAAATCCTTATAAGAAATTTAAACAAAATAAAAGAAGAGGAAAAATATTCTCCCACCATCGCGAAAAGAGATAAGCACAGACTAGAGCACAGATTGACTACTGCTTTCATGTCAGTTGAACAAACCCACAATCGAGCAGCAAAATTTATTACAGCCTTTTCTTGTCATCACATATTAGGAAAATATCCAATTTTTACAAGAAGAATTTTTGCTAGGCTATTGTTTAAATGACCCCAACTGACCCTACCAACTACCGGAAAGAAAAGCGAGGTTCAATAATCCTGACTGTCCAACCTGAAAAAATTCAGCCATGGCCATGCTTTCATGACTTTGAGCACTTGCATCCACGTCATTCTTTATTTATTCCAGGGTAGGAAAATATTGCAGCATAGAAATTAATGTCGCAGAAGTTTAGAATCATTCTTCTTAATCCCTTCATTTGGCTGGTTCCAAGAAATGGAAGTCTGCAGAGTAACCTATTAATAACCTATTCAAGGTAGTTTCGAAGATGTAGCATTCCTTTCCATTGGTGTCCTATTGTAATTGTTGCAATATAGGGCATGCTGAAGACCTTGACCATGTGATTACTAAGGGAGAGTTTTCTATAAAGCTTTGAGAGTTTGCTATAAAGGCTTGGAAGAGAGTCTACGGGGTTGGAAGGAAAGAGCTGGAGGGTGGTTTAATAGAGGTTCTCGGCCTACTCAATTGGGGATTATGTTCTCCTTGATCCCTTCTATGGTTATTTGAAGATTGTGGCAGTGTCTTTGTTTGGCTAGAATGGAAGGCATTTCTAAATTTCTAAATTCAGTTTTTAGCTCTATAATGTATTGGATTAATTATATTGATTGTGAATAAAATGAAGTGGTTGTCTAGTGCGGATAGACTCTTGCTTACTAGTTATGAGCTAATATCGTGGAACCAAAAACTAGCAATGTTTAGATTGTGAAGTGGAACAAGCCAGCAAGGGTAGATTCAAGCTCAACCTTAATGGTAGCAACCTTGGGAACTCGAGTCCCCGTGTAAGGGGAGTGTACTTTCTATCACATATATGGGCAATTTCTGTCTTATGGCTGTAACTCCGCATTGGCGACAAAAGTTTGTACTCCGCACTGAAACTATTAAAGGTGACTCCAGGTAAAAAAGTTGTTTGATAAAGGTAAAACTAGTGGGTGAGCTGTTGGGAATTTCTTTTTCTTTGACACAATGATGAAGGGAGAAAGGACTTACTACTGCAGAAATTGCCTCGTCAAGGAGACCCATAAAATAAACTTCTTAGGGGCCGGTGCTATTGTCAAAACCTATAAACCGCTCCGACGAAAAAAGTCGGAAATTTGGAAACATGTCAGTCTGAGTAGCCAAAAATTCAAAATTTTGTTCTGTCAGACCAGTGGGAGGGAGCTCTCCTCGAAGTTCCCATGAGAATCTGATTTAGTTCTGCCATCAAGAAATGAAAATCTTGACGTGAAAAGTCACCATCAGAAATTTAGGCAACAGTACCTTGAATAAGAATGGATTAATAACAAAATTAGCAGAGAATCCATGTCACAGTGGCGAAGCACAAAGATTCACTTGGAGGCTGTTGGCAGTTGAAACTCCAACTTTCCAACTGATATTTTTTAGCCATTCCATCAGTGAAGACTGAGATTTGGTCCGCAGGGTAAAATGGAGGTGAACTATTACAGCGTAACCATAGCAAACAAGTGGATTTATAAGCGATGTTAATTATAACTGGGGGAATCGAGTTCACTGGAAATAGAACTAGTTTTGGTCACCAGAGGAAACAAATCCTACAGCCCAGCATACTACAAAATTTGGCGGGGCCTACCATACATTAATTCCTTGATAGTTGGTTCCATATCGGACAGTGTTGGAGTCAAAGAACAGCTTTTCAAAGAGCAAAAGGTTAGCAAACATGGTCAGTGGCAGTTTCAGCTGAAAGCATCTATACACACATGAGATGGACGAGGGTGAGTGGTGTCTGTACAGATTCACATCATCATTAGCTACAAATCAACCAAAAATCACTGCTGACATTGTAAGACATGTGAAGTCACATGCATCACTAAAACAGCTATTAGCCTGCAGCCTCTTGTTTCCCGCCAACGCTCAAACAGGAGCACTGCATCCAGCCCGCGTAAAGGGCGGACCCGGCACAAAAGTCAGCCAAATCTGCTGCTCATTAGGCGTGCCAGAGCCGTATTTTGTCACACAGCCCCTGATGTTCCCACTGAACGATCTTTCTGCCTGTCCACCTTTGGCATCTAATTTTCCCACTCAGCGATGGTTGTGCCTGACCGCTTTTGGCATGGGTTATCATTCTCTCTGTACATGGGATAATGATTCAATACAACCAAAATGCATGGAATAATGGTGTTTATATTAGATTCATACCAACCATAATGCTAATTCCTTTACATTTATTTATGGAACTAAAATTTATCTAGATAAATTATCCACTTTTCAAAGTATTTTTTCTATCTAGATAAATTATTTTGTAGAATTTTACTACATTTCAAAACTTGTATAAATTAATCTAAGTTAGTTTTATATCTTACGCATAAGTTTATATTTTCAAATAGTACGGACTACACAAACGTTCAATTAAAATGACTTTAAGTACTTTACCTAAATAATTAGTGGTAACTATGATGCTTAGATTGGATTCTCAAGGTGGACCCACGATCCAGCTGCATTGAATCATTACCCCCACCCATGGTACACATATATAAGCCAATGATTTATTAGAATTAATTTCAACAAAAACTAAAGATGGAAACTTTGTGTTTTGGCTCCTTCAAGATAATTTAATGAAATTCAATTCATTTATTATGTTTAATATATTGTCTTTTGCTAGTGATGTAAAAATTAACTTCATAAATGATTAGATGTACTAAAAAATAGACTAATTAAGAGTAAAAATAAATTCATAAAAAATCTCACCTCATGTGTGATCTTTGTATATTTCTATTTGAAATAATGTTGAGTAACAAAATTAAAATGATAATTTGAAGTATGAGAATGAATTATATTTTATCAAATTACCTTAATGGGGCTCAGTTAGAAAGGATCAAATTATAACTTTTGTCGAACTGATTTAAAATAATCATTCTACATATAGAATTTATATGTATATATATGAGCTCACCAAGAAGCTTTGATGAAATCTAATTCATCTATCATATTTAATATAGTTTATTGAATTAGGAACATAAAATTTATCTTAAAAAAATAAGTAGGTGATAGAAAATATTAGATTTATTTTTTAGAGTATATATAAACCCATTAAATTTCTCAATTTGCATTTGGTTTACATAACTTTTCAATTGAAAAGATTTTGAGTATCATTATCAAATTGATGATGTTAAGGATGGTAGAAATTATGTTACTAGGCCTAAATAAAGAAGTTTTACTTTTAACTTTTGTGGGAATAACTTTAAAGAGTCACTTATGTGATTGTGTTTAATGTAATATAATATAAGTAGCTACATAGAGTGACTACATGCCACATATTCATTTTCAATTAAAAAAATATATTTTTATTTTATGTAAATCACTCTTAATTTTATTTAATACACATACACATATATATAGATAGAGAGATAGATAAATAGAGTATGGTAAATATGATGACTGAATTAAATTTCATCAAAACGTAATTTTTATTGAAAATAAATAGATTACAAAGAGTCACCATAGAGGTTATAAATCAATTTCTCACATGAAAAACATTTGTATTTAATTGGTTGCATTGAAATTTTCTATGCAATCTTATCATTTAAGTTTACTGTAATATTTTAAAAATATCAAAATTAACTATATTATTTAATTTTATATATTTAACTATGAATATAAAATTTATTTTGATTGGAAATTCAAATGGGCCATAGCAATGAAAACTCTTTAAAGCGACATAAGGCCATAAAATTTAATATTACTTTATTATGACCAACTTGAATTTTCAACTAAGATAATTTTGTTACTCATAGTTACATATATAAAAATAAATGATATGGTTGATTTTAATCTATTTAAAACATTATGCTAAGTCTAGATTGCAAGCTTGCATGGAAAATTTACATGCACCTGGTTACATATTTCCTAAGAATTATGTACGCTATTTCATCCATCAACCGCTCAAAATCATTAAAAGCCACTATACTCAATTGCACCCATTGTCCTTTCGCCAAGCAGCTGCAATTCCAAGTCCATCCCACTGAAAACATAGCATTTATAATATATAAAAACACGAAATCGCAACAATAAAACAACTTTTCTGGTACCCCTTTGTCTTTCTATCCTGAAAAGCAATGGAAAACTAGCGGGAATTGAACCTTCCAAATTCCCTACTGATAAAGGACTTTAATCCCATCCTTTAATTGGCTTTTGCTCTTATCTTTTATTGGAAGGCTCTTAATTGGGCTTCTTTTCTACTAACATATACTAAATCATCTGAAGTTGAATTCTATCCTACCTTATCTAACGTGGGTCACCATTCACGCGCGCGCGCACACCAACTGTTCACTTTAGTTTTGGTCTTCAAGAGCCCCAATGCGAGCATAAATACATGCTTTCAAACCGATGAAGTCATCCCAACCTTCACAATTCACCCTTAGAATTTACACAAGAACAGTTTTCCCCTTATTAAAAAAAATAAATTCTGTCGGCTGAACACTTATCAGATGATCGGGATGTAGGATTAGCATGAGAATTAATGCGACATTACTGATTGCAATCATGGAGGGACCCATGATTTGGATTGGCATTCATGAGTGCTATGCACAGAATACTTGCCCAGATTATAATTTGCTTCATCTTATCTCTAATATATACTAATTCAAGATAACTTGGACAGTGACAGGAACCAAGATGACATGTTGCATTCCTGACTATGCTATACAGACGATCTGATGGGTCGCTTGCAAGGACACGAAGCTAGGCATAACCCAAAGTCCTAATACTGAAATGGGACAGTTCGGGGCGATGGAGAAGAAAAATAAAGAAAACGCTAAATGGGTTACATTATCATGTGAGTGGTTTGACTAAAGAGCTGGTGCTTGAAGCTCTAAAGAGCCAGAGTCTAGAAGCTCCTCAATCATCTGTTGTATATGGTCGTCTTCAAGAGCACTGAACTGCTGATGGCTGTTCTCCAATTGAACTTTCATGACCCAATTCGACTCTGGCAGTGATTGCACGGTCGGCTTCTTCGGCCGCGCACCAATGTCGTCCAATCTCGCTGACTTACCATCGGCATTGATCGTTGCGGGAGCGATCTTGGGCTCTTTAGCAACAGGTCGGTTCAGTTGGAGCGACGCTAAGTGGCACTTGTGCAATTTTGCCGTTAATGCTGCGGATAAATACTTATTCGATGAATTGGGTGACATATTCGGATTGTAAGGAAAGTTGGTCCTCGCACGCGGTCCACACATCAATCTCGCCGCCTCGTCGTAGGCTCTTGCAGCGTCCTCAGCTGTCTCAAATGTGCCCAACCAAATCCTAGTTTTCCTGAGAGATACATCAGGGCATAAGCATTATTAATCGTTGGCACTGAGACGGAAAATGGAGGAAAAAAGACACTTCTGGAAGTAGTAATTAGAGGCCGAAAAGGGCTGAGCACCAGAGGACGTAATCTCGTGGTAGCCAGTCAGAAACAGAGCGTTTCTCTAAACTAGCACCAAAAACAGTTGCAATTAATCACAAGACTTACAATAATGGGTGGCGGATTTCGGAGACCCAGGAGCCCCAATGTCGCTGCCGGACGCCTCGATACCGCTGCTGAGGCCTGGCCATGCTATTTATGATATGAGGTTATAACTGCTAGGCTAGTAGGGATTGGTTTTAAGGAAGAAATGGGATTGAGGATTTTGGAACGTTATTCCAAGTGCTGTGGCAGTGTGTATGTTGCTTGAGGATGGAGGGATATAAGTGCTGTGGCAGTGTGTGTGTTTCTTGTGGGGGGGAGGAGGGGGTGGAAGCGAGGGGGGTTTGGGGGTTTTTGTAGATTCCTTCAAGCCACTGTATCCGCGAACTGGCACCCAATTCGGGTTCGGGACCCACTCGGTCGGGGCATTCGTTCCATCTGACCTTTTGCTTTTCCTCCTCTTTCTTCTATTCCCCACTTTTTTGGTTTGCCTATGTGATTTTGTCTTGCCAATCTGAAGGACCTAAGATGCTTGGTGGCTCAAGTATGTGATTTTGGCGTTCCCCTCGCACATTGCTCGCGTGCATAGAGGTTTTGGTGTCTTAAGATTGCGTCATGGACGCATGGCACACAGGCATATGATCCTCACTGGACATCTTGCGGGCCCAGTAGATGATGATCATTAATGAACGTAGATACCGTTAAATTCCCTTAATAGCAATCTAGAATGTTACACGACTTTCAGCTGTCCTCCCCTTGACGTCGACATGGCGCCCTTGTTTGAAAATGAGAGTGAGTTACATGCGCCTGCGCTTGAGTAAGAAAAGAGTGCCTCTTATGTGATGCTCCAATTAAACTTGGCAACTTAATTTGGGGAGAAGAATTGATTTTGAGCCCAAATAAAAATTAAAGATTTGCACTACTTATATATCATCAAAAAGCGAAATCTTCGATGTAGAATAGACAGAGCCCAGGTTTTTCGATCATGGAGATTCTTAAATAATTTATTTTTTTGAATTATTTGATTTCTTTTGTTATTTGATTCTCGATACCCGTACCATCAGGCAAAAAAAAAAAAGGTCAATGGATGCATGCATGCATGCATGCATTGGGAGAATCATGCTCCTGTCAAATAAGAAATCATTCGGAGATATCATTGCCGCCGGGGACCAAAGTAGCTTTCCTGCCTGCCCCTCTCCGGCTAGCATCCAAACCATTCAATGGGCCATCCAAATCGTTGGCTCATCATATCTAAATATCATTCGATGGAGACGATCTAGGACTCAAATTTCCAAGACCAGCGCATATACACTTCGAATGCCCATGATCCGAATGAACGGTTCACTGGGCGAAACTCAGAACATATTTGGAATACTCAGTGTTAAGAAACAAGAAGAAGAATAAAACTCAAGTTGAAAATAAATAAAAAAAGAAAGAAAATATATTGACTCCTTGATGAAATTGACTCTCATTTGAGCATTCGTCCTAAGTTTCCTAGGATAAAATTCGAGCAGCCAGCACTCATCTCTGAATCGTACATAAGCCCAACAGTAACACGAGTCCGGACGTATTGCAGCGGCAGCAGACCTTTTTTCTTATTTAGTAGAGTATCTTTTGGTGGAGTTTGAGCAGAGCAACGTCATGGTCCTAGAGGCGAAACCAGAGCACATAAACTAGAAACAGTAGCTTTTGAGAATATTTTAACTTATTTTGCATGAGTTCCAATTCCCAAGCAGTCATTTTTGGTAGTTTAGTATGGAAGTAAATAGTCCGCTAGAGTATAAGATAACACCTGATTGGCGGGCAGGAGAACATGGGGTGGGGTTAGAAGATTTGGAAGGTATTGGATGGTTGTAACAGTTCATCCACGTGAGTGCAGCCGCATCCCATGCTCAGACCAAAGACCATATCGCCCTGATTTTCCGCTTCCCTCGCTGACCCTTCACAGTTCATCCTTCTCTTGGAATATACGATCTTGATGCTCTATGACCTGAACAGTGTCCATATGCTCACGTTTCTATTTGCGAGGTCAATGATCCAGTGATCCTAACCGTTCAAAGTTGATCTTCAGAAAGCCCAGATTTGCCCCGCAAGCAACGATTTTTACATTAATTTACTATGCGTTGGAAAGAAAGATTTCCGTGCTGCTGGCTCTGCTGTCATCATCTCCTCCTTATCTGACCCGTTTGCATTGCATTTTCCACATTATCTGCCCATATGCAACGTATCATCCACGGTGGCAGTGTGTTTTTCCTATCTCAATATAAAAAGCATGTGGGTTCGAATGAACTGCCCGACTCCGGACATTGCTGGAATTCAATTGACAGCAATTTTTTAAAAGTGTGACAAGTAACTTCCAACCCCCACCATGACGATTTACACCAATAAATCATCCAATGCACATGGAATTCCGTCCTTCTTGTCATTTTTTCTCTCTTCCTCGGATATGCCCATCAGCCACAATCATCGAGACCGGAAAAATCCTGGCCATTAAAAAGATGGTTAAGGATATAGCAAGAAATTCAACTTTTAAATATCCTCCGCTTAACGTGGTTAAATTCATGGCGTTGCCATTAAATTCATCGCTTCATTTTGGCCTCCCATGATGTTTTTAATGAAATTCAAGTTAACCAACTTATTCAACATTACCTATTTCAAGCCAATAGACAATGCTAAATATGATGGTTGATTTGAATATTACGACGTGCCCCAAAAGAAGTGAAGTTACTAAGATTTGAACAATTTTCACACGGTAGGAGGATGGTGGGGACAACAGAGTTTCCAGTGGTGGGCCAGATTGACAGGTGATCACATGGTGATCAGAACGCGGTCATTTGCTAGAATAGGCATATATAGATTGCCAACTATGCATATCTAAGTGATTGATTGTTTGTGACCCTTGTGAGTTGTAGATCAACAAAAGTGGTTTGAAACTCGACTGAAAAGGACATAAAAAAACGCGTCATTGAAAATTAAAGAATGTCCACATCTATCTCAATTGGACGACCAATGGTTTATGCAGCGCATCCAGCCAATCGACAACTTGTATAGTACATCTGAGCCGATAAATTATTGGGCCCTACATTAATCGAAGATCATGGTACCGGACAGATCCGCTTGCTTAATATATGGCGGTGGATCTGAGGAATTCAGTGTTTCCGATGCTGCTTAATAAACATATAAAATACGTGCTAGTTTAATTAATATATAGTCTAGTAACTGTGTTGTCCAGCTGAGCTGAGATAGAGATAGATACATGTGAAAATTCCTACAAGAATATTTATTAGTGGATCTTAATAGCGACTTCACCAACGGAATTGAATATTAACAAGCCACAACTTACAACCACAAGTAGGTAAGAGTCGTTTCTAGCTGGTCATGGAAATGAAATGAATACTCCTGCAAATGCCAAGGCTATACAGTCAAAATAAAAAATTTCAAACCTAAATCTGAAAATTTGCTTATACGTCCCTGAGTAATTGCCACATTTATTGTAGGTAATTAGTACTGGTGTTCCCAGTAGATTATAGGCTTTTCTTTATTATTGATTATTTCTGTATATTTGAATCTACCTTGCCCGATAAACATAAGATAAAAAGGATGGAAAATTGCATGATAAAGTGGCCCAAGTTTGCAGTAAATGCAGGATTTTAAATCTGACAAATACAGAATTTCTTGCCCGAGCTACGTTGAGGATGAACGTAGAAGAGGCAATCATATGGATTACAGACCCATGGGCCCAACCTGTCAGCAACGAAAACGCGTTTATGATGACTAAACATGGGGCCCATGCACCATAATTCCCCTACAACCCAAAAGAGCCTCAGATACTTCCAAATCTAGCCGCTATGAACTGAAAAACGGTAACGATTTGCACCTCAAAACGGGATGCAAAAACAAAAATAATAAGTGTTAGTCTTATCTCTCATGACAGTTCAATATCTTATACATACAGTGGTCCCCCAAAATCACTAATGGACAGTGAAATTGAAAAAGAGTAAGGAGTGCACTGTGCAACGAAATGAGCATGTCAGTATGATTGTTGTGTGCGACAGCATTTTTGGACGGCTCAGGTTTAGTATGATTGTTTCGTGTGACAACATTTTTGGACGGCTCAGGTTTCGTGTGGAATAAAATGTTGTTAAACTACGATAGCCGACAAAGAAAGATCCGCTGCTTAACGTAGTCTTCAACTCATGACCTTTCTTCGTTGGTTAGCGTGAGTTATACATATTTAGAGACGGGCATTTGGTTTACAGCTAAGACTGGAAAAGGAGAAAAGAAGGGAGGGTGAAACATGTCAATTGCAATGATGTAAGCGTTAGCCCCAAAAGAGCGCGTGTGGGTCCCTAATAACGCGTGCGGCAGACAACATAGGAACGTGGGTGATGATCGCAGTGTTCCCTTGAACATTGGCTCGTCCCATGGAAACTCGCACCGGATATTGGGTTCCGTCCTGCTCTTCCACCAAGCTCTGAGAATGAGATAGCTCCACCAGTCTCCTCGCACTCCAAAGCAAACCATTAAATAACCATAAATACATGCGTGTGTATTAATTTGTGAGGCTTAATAGTAACGTACCATTGTTGGGATGCAGGCAAGTTGCAGTTCGTCTTGCCTTTACCAGCATAAAGGGGAGGATTTTGTTTACAAGCACGGGCAAGGGCTGTTCCCCTCGTGAGGCTCTTCTTCTTCTTCTTTAATGTTACGCCTGTTTATTCTCATTTACTTTTAATATTTTAATTTTTCTTATAATTATATATATTTTTAATCGGTATCTGTTATCTTTCTATTCAAAAAATATTATTTTCTTTAATCTTTATTCATTATATGTCTCACGTCACCTCCATTTCTTCTCACATTAATTATTTCCACCTGTTCTTTATCCTATACCTCCAACGAAACAGCTGGTTAGAATCCAGCGTTTGGAATCGCCGGCCGACGGTTCCATTGGATTGTTCACAAGTGGTCACGATCTTCCCATGTGACCCTTTAAGGTTCCTTGCGTTGACTTTGTGACACGTAGACACCCGAGTTTCATTGGATTTTGTCGTCACTTACTGGATAGGTCCTACCGATTAGAAATCTAAATCGATAATCAAGGTCATCCTATGATTGATAAAACCGCCAATTTAAAGTGATCTTAGTGGGCCAGAAACGGTTATCAAACTTCAAAATTTTTTATTCATTCCAAGTAGTTTACATTTTGTAATTCATTTATACTTGGATGAGTTTGGATGTCTTGTATTTTATGAGCTATATTGGAAATATGCATGGTAATCCAGCTAGATTGACTTGATTATTGAAGAAGCCCATAGGAGTGGTATACAAGATTGATTTTAGTTAGGGATTTAGTAGACTAAGAGATTGAGACAAAACAAGAAAAGGTATGAGATCTTATTTAATTGACTTTATCTTTGTAGATTTTAAAGCACTATGATAAACTCATAATTTATCATATTTTAATATCTATATTCACATATTTTAGATTTTTAGTAGATATAATTTTATTGATTTATATCTTATTTAATTAAATATTATACTTAATGGAGTTAGTTTTGTTTAAAGCATCAGGAAATGTCAAAATAACCCTAAATATGACAAAAGCGTCACTTGCAACTAATTTTTAGCATAGACAGAGGTTGATTTAAAGAAAGTGTTCAATATGAAAGTTGTATCCTTTCGAATTGTCTGTCCAACGCACTAAGAAGAACATGATTTCGATATCAGACAAAAAAATTATTGTCAAAATACCAAAACTACTTATGGATTTTCAAAACCTCTAAAAATAACTTTAGAGAGTCTGAAGGGATTTCAGCTGGCTACATGAAGAGATTTCAACACCTCTAAAAATAACTTCAGAACATTTGTAAGCATTTTCAACTGGCGCTAAAAAGCTTCAGATGTTCGGAAGTATGCTTCAGACCCTCTGAAATGAGATATTGAACTCTTCAATACGATCTTTAGAGGCTCTAAAGAGAACTTTCAAAACCTTTGAAGAAGCTTATAGAAGAATCTAAAGACAAAACCAAGTGTAGAAGTTCTGAAGGAATTTAAGTTAGCATTCAAAAGCTTTAGAGGTTCTAAAGTGAAGTTTCAGAACCTCTAAAAGAAGCTCACAGAAAATTTTTGCAATCAAATTCTGGAATTCAGAGGAAAAATCAAAGAAGTTTCAAAGAAATTTGAACAATTCAAAAGCAAGTTCAAAGAAGCCTGAAGTTTATTAGAGGAACATCCAAAAGAAGAAATCAAGTTTTAGAAGGTATTTTAGAGGTTTCAGAAGCTACATTCAGAGTCATGCTAGGGTCTCTACGTCATGTCTGCAGTCAAGTCTCAGAGATTCTTAAAAAGGCTGGGTGCCACAATGCCTAGGACATGCGATAGCTCAATTTATTTTTTTTAGAAATTTGGTTTTTATGCACTGCAACTTTTGGAAATTTTATGCGTTGCAACTTTTGGAAGTTATCTTTAGAATCCAAGTTATGTGCAAGTTTGAGTTATTATTAAAAGACGATTTCTATGCGTAAGTGGTATTGTGATTCATGGAGAAGTGTACAAAAAATCCTACTTTTGGGTTTATAAAAGGAGGAGTCCATAAAAGGAATAGTTTTGGAGAGGTGAGTTTGGCAAGATAAGTTCTACAAGGAAGCAAGGGAGGAAGAAAGATTCTAAGTTCTGCAATATGCATATTACAAAGAGTATTCTTTCTGTTTTTTTTTATCATAAACTAATTTTATTTTTCTAGGGTGATGATGTAATCGTCATGGATATTCTATGTTAAATAGGGATTGTTGGTTAATTAATTCAATTTTATCTTGTTTCATTCACTAGGTTTATTGCAATTGTTTGATTTATTAAATTATTCAATCATCAATTTTATGAATTAAATTGATTGTCTAAGACATGGTTATGGAAAACACTTTGTGCTAAACCATGTAAGAGCTCTCTTGAATGTATTAATAGATCGTTATGGTAAATGCCTTATGCTAAAATATTCTATTTTGTTAATGAAAGTTTTTTTAATCTTAATGTGTTTTCAACCTCAATTACACTACATGCCATGGGTAATTGGATGAGTGAAAATATTTGATTTAAACCCACACGCCTAATGCTAACAATCATATATTGGATAAAACGAATCCAAGATATGAATTGAATCCAACATCTCAATGATATAGGATATCTATGAGTGGTGAAATCAGATCCCTAGACTTTTGCAACCTTAAAATCTCCTTTACATCACCTTGGGCTTGGAGGTAAGAACCTTCCCATGTGTGGGTATGTGTTTGTTTTATGATAGCTATGTGCATGAATTACTTTAACTTATTGTGAGATTTCCATGTATTGTGTAATATGATTATCTATGTGTATGGAAGCCTCATGGAGGCTAGGGTATGTGTTTGATGTGAAATGGCAATGTGTTTACATGAGTTAATTACATATGTGACTATATGAGTCATGAGATAGCTTAGTACATTGAAAACTTGGCCATGGAACCAAGGTAGTGTAATTAGGATATGGTCATGAGATGGCCTAGCTATGGACATGGGTCATTAGTGTATTCGTGTGTTTGGTTATGACACAAATGATGCATGAGTTGTGAAATGGATTTTGGATGTGTCACTTGAGACCTAATTATCAAGTAATTGAGTTAATAGTCTATAATTTGATCAAGCCATATTAATCATGATTTAATGACATGAATGGTTTTTAATTGTAATGAAAAATGTGAGGAAATGCTGATAAGTAAATTTTATTCACTTATATCTCATATTATTCAAGCTTGTTTATTTGTTTATTCTTGAGAAATTTAGATGCATTTCATGTGCATTTATTGATTTATCTAGGTGCATTAGAGGGAGGAAGAATAGAGCTAGAATAAAGATAAATGAAGTTGCAATTGGATGGCTCAAGAAAGGAGGGAATGGAGAAGGCAAAGCAAGCAAAAAATGGGGAGCAAAACTAGTGCCACAGTGCCCAAAAGCAAGGCTGCGGCACCCATCCAAACATCAGCAATACTGAATCAGGCGTCGCGGTGCCCAAAATTGGCACTGCAGCACCAAAGCATGAATAGTGTGCGCACATATTTTTGGGATTTGATGGTGTGCAATAAAACCTGGTTTCTTGGGGATGTTTCGAGGGGTTCCTTAGCTAGGTTTTAAGGGCTTTTTGCTTGGTTTTTGGTAGAGCTTTCTGAGAGATTTTGAGGAGGCTTTGAAGAGAAGAAGATTGAGTGTCGAAAATCAAAGTGAAGAAGATTGATTGTAGGGATCAGAGACAAGCTAAAAGGGGAAGCATTTGTTATCTTTGGCTTTTTTGCATTTTTATTTGCTTCCTTTCCTTATAATTATGGATTGAAACTATGATGATGTAGAATGATTATTTGATCGATTATTCCTACATCATGAGTATCCAATCTCCCCCTTCCTAGAGGGGAGATGGATTTTTTGTGAAATTCATGGTATAATCAATGATTTGCTTGATTTATCTTGCAATAATTTTATTTGTGATGCTTTATGATTAATGCATCCAATTTATTGGCCATTTATTGGATGATCAAATATTTAGGCTTGATACTCGGGAGAGGTAACCCCAAATAAGATCTAGGCATCACAACATAAAATCATAGATGACTCAGGAGAGCTTCTAAATTTTATGAAATCATTATAGAGAATCTTAGATCTTAATGCATTCCTAATGTTCTAATTTTCATAAGAATATCAAAATTAGAGTTTTGGGAATAAAAACTTGACTTGGCACTCGGAAAAGGGAGTTGAGTGTTGTTGCATTCTCAATTTATAAACCAATGCAATAATCAAATTGAAATAAGTTGAAAATATCATGAATGATACTTAAATGAAATTAATTCTTTGGAGTTTTTATCCCTTGATTTATTCTATTTAAAGCCTATCCATTTTATCTATTATTCAATTATTTATTTCTCGGTCATCTAGATAAGGTTAGAATTATTATAAAACTTGACGTCATATACTTGAGGTATAATTTGCAGTGAACAACTTTTTGGTGTTGTTGCCGGGGATTGACATTATTTTGATTATTCACTAATATTGTAAAAAGATAATTCTAGCTTTAATTTAGATTTTTCTTTTCTTTTATTTTCTTTTTATTGTGGTACATTCAACTTCTTCAACTCTTGTAGTAGTGTATGCAAAATCAAAGAAATTCAGATCTAACTCTTTTTGATCCAAAAATAGAGAGAACACTGCGAGAAATTCGGAAAGCAAAACGAGCTGAATCTAGAGCAATGGCATAACTAGAACAACACCAACAAAACCAGCCAACAATAGAACAAAATCAACAGCCAACATAGAACCAACAAGAAAATTAGAACTAATAGAGATCCATCAAGGATTATTTCCGGCCAGTGGCCAACGAGAACTATTCTGGCATTACTCATCCTATGATCAATGCTAATAACTTCGAGTTGAAGCCATCCTTAATCAATATGGTCTAGCAGAACCAGTTTGGGGGTTCACCAAGTGAAGACCCAAACATCCATTTAGTGATGTTCTGAGAAATCAGTGACATAGTGAAGATGCACAACTGTAATGCCCCACAACCCCACCCTATGTGTTTTGACTATGTTATACTAGGGTGGACGCGGGACGTTATGATTTACTTCTTCTTAAGGGAAATCTTCCCATAATCTCACAATTTTCCTATTTTTAAGGAAAATCACCTGTCTAAAATTTGATAGAGTATACCCTAAAATATATTATTAAACCTGTGCATGCAGTAATGTAATCAAATGCATTTTCATATTTACCAAAATAATCTCTAAATAATAACATTTATCACAAGTTTACACCCACATCCATACTGATTATAACGGTATCATGATGGCAATGCATTACCTAGATTAATACCAATCCATTCTCACTATCATACTTAAATGATTCACTATGACATGCCATTTCATTTCATTTACAAATCCCCATTTCATCTTACCACATAATTATCTTCATATCTCGCTCATCCATCCCAATTCTCAATTGGGATTTTTTACATGACCTGTCAGCTAAAAATTTAACATAAGAAGATGTGAGTCCAGGCAACTCAGTAAGTAGGTAGAAATATAAAATAATAATAAACCAACAATCACATGTTCCCATCTAGAACATGAATACAACTATCATAGCATGAATATAAATCCAAGAGGCTCAATTCCTCCTCTATTCAATATAATACTCTATGCCCTTTAGGCGTATACAACCATAACTATGAGTGTGTCTACTAGACACCTCACCTTTCAGCCACTTTGGGCTCATCATACAAGACTAGGTGCCATGTAGACACCACACACACCAAAACTATGCCAAACATGCATAATCTCATCACTATGCCATTTGGGCACCACAAACAATCTCAGTGATCCTGGAATATTTCTCATTCCACTACTATTCCATATTCAACAATCATATAATATTCTAGGATACTTAATGTCCCTATTAATCCCTATATCCATACATAGGGACAAAAGAAATTCATGGGATAATCCTTATCCCTCTTTTCACCAATCCACATCATATTACATACATCAATAGATACAACATAAGGGAATTTCTATTATTGCCATCCAATCAAGCATTTACGGGCTATCATACTTATCAATTCATGCATAGTATTGGGATAGTCCTTATCCCTTTCACTTAGGCATCCATACAAAACAATAACACAAGGACAAGGGATACTTGCTATTCCCAATACGCACATGTCTATATCATAGACCAATTCGACTACAGGATAATTCGAATCCCCAACATTCATGTATAACAAATATAATAAGAATAAATATGGGGATGCACTACCCCATCAATCCAACATGCATAACTTTATGGATATCAACGATCGCAGCTATAGACATATATGAAATAACCATTCATGAGATACTTCATGTCCCCAATCATTCATGCATCTATTATACCTGATAAACATTAATTTTAAACAAGCATAGGATATCCATAATTCCTCATTCAAAACACACATGCTCAGAACAAATATGCAATAACCACTATCCCTATCCATTCATTTGAATCCAACAGGGGTGCCTGTGAAGCCCTGAAATTTTTGAAATGGAAAGAATTGTTTTATAGTGTATAAAGGAATCGTATATATATAATTTGTAATATAAGTGGAATGTCATGATGGGCGTGATGGATGAATTGAGTGTTATGGTGTAGAGGAAGAAATTTCAAAGGTTAGAATACATGATAGGTGGGCCGCATTTGCCTTTGTCAGTGCGCACTATCAAAGTATTATGAGGGTTGGAGCTTCAAATGCTCCATTAGCCTCATTTTCAGCCCCAAAATGTTTACAGCCCTCCCTCTTACTCCCCAAAGCTTTAAAATAGCTTGATTCTTGAAGGAATTGAAGCTAAACTTTCAGAAGACTAAGGGCATGTTTAGCCTGGCAGTGAAAACTGCAAAAGCCAATAGCAAAAGCCAAACTCAAAATCTTCATTTTGGAGCTTCTATCAAACTGCACTTTTTAGCCTTTGGCAGTTGGGTAAAGCACTTTTGAAATACCTGCCAAACATTCATAAAAAAACTCGGAAGCACTTTTGAGCCTCAAAAGCACTTTCAAATGCAGGGCCGAATAGGCCCAAGAATCTAAGGATCTGTAGCAACCCATCAAGAAGAAAATATCATATTCAATAGTTTGAAGAGGTGACAGTTGTAGAAAGTTCAAGGGTTTTGCATCAAAGCTTGGATTGTGGATTTTGAGTAAAGAAATTAAGAGGTAAGCTAATTCTACTAGTGATTAACCTATTCTACTTGATAGATCATTTGAATTTTAGTTGATAAAGTAGGATTTCATTATTGGAAGATTAAAAATTGTGGAAAACATGAATTTAGGAGGGAAGTGGGTGTTTTGAATGTAGATCTCAGCAGGAATTCAATTTAAATACAATTATATGTAATTTGGAAAAAAATCTCAACTTGTGGATAACAAGTATATAGAAATTTGAAAATTATACTATAGATGTTTGATGAAATAGCACTAAGAGAAGTATATCATGCTTAACTTTTGTTAATGATTCCATAATCACATCTTAATTGAGTTATAGATAAGTAATTAGCAAAACCTTAATTGAGGTAGTCTTATAAAACTAGAATGAAATCTGCAGTGACTATTCTCTATTGATAGTGAATGCAATTGAATGCTCATGAACCCTATGTTTAAATATAGGATTTCTGAATTATGTAGGAAATCTTGGAAATACGCAAATTACAACTAAAGAAAAGTGTATTGGTTAAGTAAGTAGGTTTATTTTCTTAAGTACTTGTATTGAATTTTAAGATTATTCATCATTGCTGGTGTTATGTGAATTGTGAATTGATTTGAGTAAAGTTATTGTAATTTGCCTTAAACATGCTTAAACCATGCAAATCGTGTAGTGGGAAGTTTGGAAACAAAAGAGAGCCATGTATTGATGAAGTGAATGAATATAATCGTGGGTTTTAATTAGTGTATGTAGAGTATTTTAAACTTCATCAAAAGTTAAGCATGCAATGCATTATGTAATTAGAATGATATCTTTTCCATGATTGCTGCATAAGATAGGTAAGAATGATGGAAAAGAATTAAGGTTAAATAAAGTGAATTAAGAGGAAATTAAGGTGGTTAAACAAGAAACAATAAAGTGACATCAGGAATGGGACAATAGGACAAGCTTTCAAGCAAAACAGGTGGCTAGCAGGGTCCATGCCGCAACACGGAATTCCCTTATCGCCGCATGGAGTTGAAAAAAGTGTAAGAGAAGGAGATAACAGCCCCATGCTGTAGCACAAAATGTCCTTACTGTGACAAGAGCTCATTATGAACAATATATTTTTGTATGGTGTTGCCCTATCGCGGCATGACATTTCCCTGCCGTGACAAGGATTAGCTGTGAATAGTAACTTTTGCCATTTTTTTTGCTATTTTGCATATTTTATCAATTTGAGTATATTTATAATATTTATGCTAATTAAAGGTGTATTTTATTGTAACATTATCAAAGAATATTAGAAATATATTAAAGACGTACAGAGAAGCATGTTTTGATAATTAAGGGAGTGCCATAAGAAATTATTAAGGAAGACATGTACTTGAACTTGATGTTTCAATTGAGTATGAAGTTGAATTTGGTTATCTATTTGAAAATTGAAGGTATGTTAAATAAATTGTGATTATACAATAAACATTGAATGACCTAAGGATTTATATTATAAATACCATGGGTTGATGATTTAATGGAATATCCAAATATGTTGAGTAATTTGAGTAAGAATTTCATATTTGCCTATATATGATTTATAGAAAATTGGGTTTGGCTGCCTATCGGGATGACTATTTGGTTATTGGGATGCCGCCTTTGGTAGGGTTTTATTTGTTTGATACCACCTCTCTTGGTGAAGAGGTCTAACCAACTTATTGTTTATGAGACTCCTTTGATTACTTAGTAGGTGTAAATGAAAAGCTTACGACCCCTGAGTTGTAGTGAAGATGAGATATTTCAAGTCTCATAACATTTATAACCAGGGTAGTAGGGAAAGACCAAAATATAAGAAAGATGAGTCAATTTGGTTGTGATTGTGTTCACTCGGGTTGGTTGATGGCCTCTCGAACATGGTACTTGGTTGATGGCCTCCCAAACATGGTACTTGGTTGATGGCCTCTCGAATAGGGTACTAATTGATTGTAGGCAAAAATACAGTGGATGACTGAAAATGAAATGAATGTATTAGGAAAGAAGATGATTTAAATGTGAATAGAGACGATTAGATATAGCGAACATCTTAATGGATTCGTATTGAGGAATTTTATCAATGTTTGTATTTAATTCATGATAGTAGTTCCATTGTGAGCATATGAATTTTTATATACACATTCTATGATATTTTATTGATTTGAATTATGCCTGCTTACTGAGTTATTTAGACTTTCTTTATTTTATTATGTTTTAGTTGACAGGCAGAAGACAGAGCCTAACGAGGGGTTAGAGCTTAGGAGAGAGATAAACCATGATACTTAGAATTTTTTTACTTTTTGATATATTCTGGGATGTATAAAAAGTGTGATTTATTCAGTATGCTAATGATGTAATTAATGTAAATTTAAATGTGTAAAATATCTTAATTTCCATGTCATTACTTTATTAGATGTAAGGATGATTTCCATACACTTTACCTTTATAGTATGACTATAATTCTAGGCACATGTGGGTGTTTGTGAATGCTTATATAAGTTTAAGAGGGTAAGTTTAGGGGAGACTCTAGTTGAAAGTCCTCCTGTTCTTGCTTGTGTAGCACCTTGAAAAGTGGGGCATTAAACTACCCACTTACCTCAAGCCTTTAGCTCCAAACCACATTTCTCAAGCTCTCTACCTTTTCATCCTTCTAAGATCATCCTATATAGAGCAAAAATCCCATTCATAATCATATATTCAATACATCATAGTAGTATCTTTTTCATAGCCAATTTTAGGCTATGATCATAAAAAATGTGCTAAACACTAATTAAACTAAGGTTTCTCCACAATTATCACAAGAACCTTTCTTACTTGACATATTTATTTGGTATTTTACATGATTTGATCCAAATCAATCCATACATGTTCTAAAACATAACAATCATGCCATTAATCATTTACCCCATGATTAATTAAATAAAAATAAGAAATTCTCAATTTCCACTATGCACAGAAACCCTAATTTGCATAAATCATTCTCATGCCAAATCACAACAATCACTCTATTAACTCATTTCCCCCATCAATTTATAAGTATATACATCAATTTAAGCCCCCAAATCCACTATTTACAAGTTGAGTTCCAAACCCTAGAATTTGGTTGGGATTTGATCTTACCTTCACTTTCAGATGTAGCCATCCTCCCCAAACGAAGGACCAAGCTCCCAACTCCACATTACTCCTTCCATTTGGTGGAAATTAGACATTTCTTCCATTTTCCATGGTTCGATTGGGTTAAAATTAAGTTTAAACAAAAGATCACTAGTTTATCTAGCTAGACAAGATGATTTCCTAGTTAAAATTGTAAGAAATCTAGTATAATGGGGCTAGGGCAAAAGGTGAAGAAAGAATAGGATGAAAAATCAAGAAAATAGAATGAAAAATGGTAAAAAAAAAAGTCATTTGCCTTTTATCGTTGACTGGCATTGCCAGTGCCAGATTCAGCACCGTGTCATTGATCCTGCTGCCGTCGCCCCTGCCATTGCCATCGGCCAGTGCTGCTGGTGCTGGTTAGCTGGTTTGCCTATTTTCTTGATTTCTCTCCATTTTTTTAACTTTTCTTTTCCCATTATTTTTTCATCATTTATTCCACATAAAATATAACATAATTGCATAAAATTTTGCCTAAATTAACTTGTATGCGTGTCACATCATCTTGCACATGAGATTTTAATTAGCACAATTTCATGAAAATTTCATGCACTTCATACATACTTGAATCATTTCATTGAAAAATCACATTTCTACATTAGTTAACATATAATTAACCCAAAATTAACACCCTAGGTGTTACAAACCACCCTTCTTACAAAACGTTTTGACCTTAAAACTTTCATTGTCGATTTATACTCATACAAAACTTTATAGATACCCCAACATGGGAATCTGACCAATCTTGTATGATATACTGTCATACATACATAAATACACACATATACAACTTATTCATATACACATGTTCCATCATTAGCACAAATACATTATGAAAATCCTTAAATTGCCTGATCATTAGGCAGTCTTATTCATCTTATTGTTATTATCAATATAAACTCAGCCATGTCGAGGCTTTATCATTTCTATACACTATATATCACACACTAGTCTCTCACTGTGCCCCAGGCAATGAAGCCTGCTAGATCTATGGCAACTTTCCTGTTGCTCTTTGTGGCACCTTGCCCTCATTGCTTCACAGGGACTATAAGTTAATTAAATCAGGGATGTTGACATCCTTAAGGCACATTCACTCTCCACAGTGTTATAGCATGATTATGCCATCCAGATCGTCTTGCTATCTAGTTATACATTTTCATTTAATACCATGACATTAGTCACAAAATACAATAGTTTTATAATATGCTATCAATAATATATATCAACACAATATCAATCTGGGCTAATCCTAAGCCATTATATCTAATCTAGGCCTTCCTGGCCACCTTGCCAATTTGGCGTTTTCATACCAGGCCATCTAGGCCTCTACCCTTAGTGGTGTCAGATACTTAAGCTAATTTAAGCCTCCTTGTCATATCTGGGCTATCCAAGCATTGTGGCCAAGCCCAAGGCCATTCAGGCCTCCACCGTATATGGGTGTCAAGTCCAGGTCAACACAGACCTCATCGCTATCACAGATAGAATCTAGACCATCACAAGTTTCTTCCCCATCATAGGTGGTAGCTAGGCCATTCAGGCCTCATATCATCTTCGGCCATGCCTCCAAGGCATATCTAGTCTGGCCATTTGGGACATCTTGCCATTTGGGCTACCATAATTGGCCATTCAGGCCCTCCCATCATTTAGGTGTATCATATCCAGCTATTCAGGCCCTCCCGCTATTCAGGCGTAACATATCCGGCCATTCGGGCCATCACATTTCCCCCCATGCACTGCATATAACATATCATATAATTTCACACATACATAAATCATAGCTCAATATACCAATTTGCATCAATCAAATAGCTTAATCTTAAAGCAACATGTAATGTCAATCATACGGGGGAATACACATGTTTAATCAAAATACTCACAAACCATACCATCCCGTATAACAATCAATCAACAATTCAATTAAATAAATAACTACTTATAAATCATTCAAAACATAGGAATGCTTAATTACACATAACAATTCATTTCCATCAAATTCATATACAAGCAATAATTAACGACATTCAGTCAGAGTATGCTTCCATACACAGAATACAAACATGAAATATTATACCAATAACACATACCTACACCCCATGGGGGTCCATTTCCATTCCATCCATGCCATCATGGCATCTATGCCACTAAGGCATTCAAGCCTTCCAAGCCTATCTATATCTCACAAATATCATGTATCATATTCACATCATTCACACATAGCAATCAAAATTCATGATAAGCACCTGATTGCACAATCTATTCATTTATGAATAACTCAAAAAAACATATACAAAAGCCAAACTATTCACCTAGATACACATCTGGGACTAATGCCACAACACATTACAATAAGTCAATTAATCATACTAATTCATGCAATTCAGGCACACATGTCAATTCATGAAACTTCACAATTTCATCATTCCAATTTCACATTTACAGACATTATGAAACAAATAAGCCAGTAAGGTGCACAAATAGGCACAACTATGCTTCATTACGCTACTCTAATCATAGTAAATAGATGTTACTTTGTACTATCACAGCACTATCACATTCATTTTAGTGGTAGCTATAATCCCAACACTTTACCATTATCATTTACATGCTCTACTTTCTTTCGCATGCCTTCTATAGAGTTCCATAGTATGACTTAATCCAAGAGGAGAGGGGTGAATTGGGTATATAAAAATTTGCTACTTAACCCATATTGAAACATTTCCCTCTTTTTATGATTGTGTGTGGTGTATTTAAGATAAATAATAAAATAGTAAAGTGCATGAATGATAAAGCAATAAGCAAACACACACATAAACAAAATGATTTTTACGGTAGTTCAGGAACCCCATCTCTATGTTCACTCTTCCAAGAGTATACTCATTGTGCCTTGGGTTCCACTATATCTCATATAATGGAAATGTAAAAGTGCTCCTAGCACTCTTCTAGATTCCAGCTCTAGGGGGCGTAAACAATATTCCCAACATTCTTCTAGATTCCAGCTCCAGGGGGTATAAACATAGTATTCCCAGCACTCTTCTAGTTTCATGAGCTCAGCAGGAAATTCATTAGTTTCAAAGATCATCAATAAACTTGATAGTTTTCTAGAGATCACCAATAACTCATACAATGTGGTTTTCCAAACATCACCACTAACTCTCTAATTTTCAGATTAACCAAAAAACTTATACACATTTAAGCATAGGGGAAGATGAGATCTTTTACGGCTCTAATAATACATAAAGATCTTCCAACAATGTAAACTCAATGGCCATAAAGATATATACAGATTGAATCTTATAAAGATAGATGACGACTTAAGCTCTTGGCAATGGGTGGAAGGATTTGCATAAGGTTAAGCTCATTGGAAATATTTTCCTTCACCACTTTGAATCCTCCCACCTCTTTTCCTTAAGTAGCTCTCTTGAAAAGTTGACCATTGGAGAAGATGAGTTTCATTGAATGCAGAAATGAGAGCAACAATAAATGAAGAGGACCGTTGAGATTTCTTTCGTTGGAGTCTATGCCTTTCTGATTTGTCTTGATCTACAACATCGTTGTTCTTTTATAGAGAGGAAGATAAACTGTTGTTGAAATATTTTTTCTCATGTTGACTTACACAACTTGAAAACTCGCAGTGCCTCTTATTTCCAAAAATGATGACTGAAATGAGTCTGCATAATGAAAGCACGGATGTAGATGCCATTTAGGTGCAAGTCACATAAATTAATTTTTCTTTGACAACTCATGGTCTCTCTCTATCTGCATTTGTCTGTCATAAGTTATAAACAAGTTCTCCCATTAGTTTTTTTGTCAGTCAATCCTTTGTAGATGTGATTTGTTTGTTATAAATAAAGAACGAATTGTGGCACCTTAGATGAAATTGAACTAATCGATAGACAAACTCTGCTTTGTCTGTTATAAGATTTAAATGAATTCCTCTAGTAGAGTTGTTTGTCAGTTGATCTTTCATAAATGTGCTTTGTCTGTTGTAAATAGCAGACGAACTCCGGGTGGCACAGATGAAGTTGAACTAGTCGACAAACTCTACTTTGTCTACACGAACAGATGAAGTATGATGTTTGTCTTTTGTTCCACATTTGTCTATTGGAATTCTGCTTTGTCTTGATCAAACAGATGAAGTATAATATTTGTCTTATGTAACTGATAGATGAACTCTACTTTACTTTGTTTTGGATGAATTACTTTGCACTTCATCGATAGGTTTGTCTGTAGTAAGTTGCAAATGAATGTGCTTGTGCACTGAAGTTCCTTTATCCAAGAAGCTACTTTGTTTATGCAGCTTCGTCAATCCTCACTGTGCAGCTTCACTTCATCTTCCACTTTGTCTGTCACTTTGTCTGTAATAAGTAACTGATGAATTTAATCCTGCAGACGAAGTTGAGTTTCTCATTTGTTCTGTTTTCTTTGATCACCAGATGAAGTTCATCTCTATAACTTTTGGCTTTCTTCATTCTTGATTTATCTGTCTTGGCTCAGTCAAAGTTGCACTCCTTTGTCTATTCATCTTACTTTCTTTATCGTCAGACGAATCTATTCTTGTAACTTTGTTGGTCAGATAAAGTTTCTTTCCTTTGTGCATGATTGTCTGGGCACCTATTTTTTCTTTCTTCATTTGTCTGAATGCTTGACAGAATTACTTCTTCTTACTTTGTCTCAGATAAACTTTGTTTGGTCAGTACAGATAGTTTGAATTTCTTGAACAACTTTATGCTCCCTGACCATGACTTCGTCTTCAACTGCTTCTATCATTGCATTTGTCTATAGAGGTTTTCTCTTTGGATTCAATAGATAAACCAAACTTGTTGTAGCACATCTTTGAAGCCTTGATTTTTTCTTCTTCATCCATGATTTTTAGTAGTTTAATCCTTTCAGAATGTTGTAGAAGTTGTGGTAGTTGGTTGTAGATAATTGTGATTCTGCATTTAGAAGTTTTCTGCACTTGCTACATTGTTAGGTTTTAGATACATTATTAGAATATATTTTATGTTGGGATTATTATATGATTTTGATGATAATAAAACTTGTCTTAGGACTTGATTTATGCTAATGATGCTTCTAGTATAGAAAGCTTGAAATGTAGAAAGATATGCTTAAAATATGCATACTTTGTTGGAATATCATTTATGAAAGCATATACATTTTGATATAAGTCAAAAAGGGAAACCATGTTGATACATATTATTTTCAACCTTGTTTATCATGCCTTGGATCATATGTTAAAAGTGCCTTAAAGAGATATCTTCTTGAATGAAAAAGAATGAGTGCTTAAATGAATTTATAGATACAAAATCATGATTTAAAGTACATTTTCATGCTTTACAACTTATGCAAATTTCATATGGATCATTATATTATGATTTACAATGGAAAATATAATGAAAAATGTCAAGCTAACAATGTGACAAAAGTGTAAAAATTTCCAAGTGCAGGTGTCCTGCTATAGTAATTTGGTACTGCTACAGTGGCGGACGGACGAAGTGGAATTGCTATAGTGACTATCTACAGTGACAGACGAAGTGGAATTGCTACAGTGAAAGATGAAGTGGATTGTCTAAGACGAAGTGAAAGACAAAATTTGTCTAAAACAAAGTAGAAGATGAAGTAAAGAGTTAGACAAATTAGCAGATGAAGTAACAGAAGAAGTGGTAGACAAAGCTTGAATTAGCAGTTGAAGTAACAGACAAAACTTTAGCTAATCAGTAGACAAAGTAACAGATGAAGTGCTACAGTGATCTGCTACAGTAACTATAATACTAGCAGATAAAGATATTTGTCTAATACTTACTTCAGACAAAGTAGTGTTACAGTGATCTGCTACAGTACCAACAGACAAAGATAATCATCTGCCACTTACTCTAGACAAAGCAGTGCTATAGTAACACTGCTATAGTAACTACAGTGAAAATTTACTATTTTCAAATATTAGAAATTCAACACTATACAGCAGCTGGATTTTGCAATAATATTCTTGCAAGCTGCCCAATACCTTTTTGGATGGTAAAAATAGACAATCCATTGAAGGAGAACGAAATGCGTGAAGGTTCTAAGTGCTAAACAAAAATCAAACATTTAAAACCCATTCAATTTTCCAAGTGCAAGACTGCAGATATTTGCTCTAACCATTTACCACATTTCAAAAAGTTTGAGTTATAAAGATTTCAAAATATGCTTAAAGATGTTAATCTAAATATTCTATTCGAAGTCTCATACTATCCATAGAGATAATGAAAAGGCAGTGGATCGAAGCAGAAGATTAGAGAGCAAAACACATTTGTTTGAAAATGAAGAAGCTCAACTTCATCTGGAATCAACTATGGAGAAAGTAGGAGACAAAGCGAGTCTGTCTAGTTGGAAAGAGACTTTGTCGAATATTTACTTCAGACAAATGCAATAAAGCACCAGACAAAGTAGAGTAGTTGAATTTGTCAGAATTTATTATCTACTTTCCAAAACCATGAATCAAGTCAGAGCTGCAGCATCTCCTGATTCGTCAGTTGCCTAAACGAGCTATTCACCTTCTTCTATGTCAAGGTTGGCACTAGAAAATGGGTCTAAGCATATGGGAATTAATTAGAAGATGATATTTACAAATGGGAGATTACTAGAATAGCCTTCTACATTTATTTCCTACTCATTTACCTTCTTGTCTACATTCAATAAAGATCATCTTTCTCCAATGGTCAAAATTTATGAAGAAGCTATTTAAGAAGACAAGATGGAACGATACAAGGTGGTGAAGGAAGGCATTTCAAATGAGATTAAGCTTATGCAAATCCTTCCACCTATGTTCAAGAGCTTAAACCATCATCTATCTTTCATGAGCTTAAACTTCATATCCTTATGACCATTAGTTTACATTTTGAGAAGATCTTTCTATGTTATTAGAGCTTTAAAAGAGATCATATCTTCCAATATGTTTGAGTGAACTACTATGTAAAAGTGTATAAGATTTTTGGTAAACTTGAAACTAAAGAGTTGTTGGTGATCTCTAAAAAATCAATAAGTTCGCTGGTGATCTTTTGTAATACCTAGTGGTGTTAAATTGTGGATTATTGTTGAAAATGAGGGGTAAAATTTTTTATATATGATGTGATATGGTGAAAAAGCTAAAAATGTGAATGATTTAGATAAAGTGTTTAACATAAAAAATGTAGATCTTGAAATTATTTTCATAATGAATTACGAATTATATTATTTGGGTATAAAATTCAGAAGTTATGTTTAATGCACTAAAACTGCTCCAAAAGCTAAAAACTTCTAAAAAATAACATGATGGGTCACTTTAATTAAACTTTTAACATATTTTTGGGATGATTTGGAACAAGTTGTCAACATAAAAGTTGTAGACCTTGAAATTATTTGTCTAATGGAATAAGAATCACTCAATTTAGACTTTATATGTGAAAGTTATTGCTAACGCACTGAAATTGCTCCTATCAGGCGGTGGGGCAGGTGACTGTAGTTTCTGTCCATCAGTAGGAGGCTTGGGGGTAGGCAGCTTGGGTGGCAGGTGGCTTGGATTTGGCTTGGATGGCAGGAGGCCGCCAAATGGCAATGACCCAATGTTTTAAGCCCCTCTTGACTCCATTTTTTGTTCATTTTCATCCCATTTCTTTCTCCAATGCCCCATGCTATTACCTTAGCCTCTTTTCTACTTAGTTTCTTGCCATTTTAGCTAGGAAATCATCTTGCTTATCTATATATTTATTTGATTTAATATTTAGATCTAAGTTTTAGCAATTGAATTGGGGGGGGGGGGGGTGCGGGGAAGGAAGATTTTTTGATTTCCTTCAAATGGAGTGAGCCACTTGGAGCTATGAGTTTTGTTTCTTGCCCATGGGAAGATTTCATGCTTGGAAACGCTGGTAAGTTAGTTTTTCCCATTTGAATTTGGTTTTTGGCTAAACTAGGGTTTTGTAAATTTGGAAATTTTTGGGGATTTTGATGTAAATCAATGTGTAAATAATAGGAGAAACGGTCAATGAGTAAATGATTATGATTGGGAGTGATTTATGCATAAGAATCTATGATTTATGCTACTTAGGGTTTCATGTTAACTTTAATAGTGATTTTATGGGAAAATTGGCATGAGATCATGGGGCAAATGATTAATTATATGATTATAACATTTTAAAACATGGATAGAGTGATTTGGACCAATGAGATCAGAATTATGATCATGCCCTAGTTAGGGTTTAAAGAGAATTTTTATGTATGGGCTATGTAAGCCATGAATTGATTAGATTAAAAGCTTAATTAAGTTGTTTATAAGTTGTTCAAGTGTTAATCATATGAGATACTAGATAAATATGTCAAACAAGAGGGGTTCTTGTGATAATTGTGAAAAAATCCTAATTTAATTGGTACTTATTACAAATTTGATGAACTTAGCCTAAGATGGTCTATGAAAGAAATACTAATATGATGTATTGGGTACATAACCATGATTAAAAATGGTTAAATATATGGCATTATGGCTCTGTATAGAATGATCTGAGAAGCATAAAAATGCAGAGAGCTTCAGGATTGTGAATGGAGCTAAAGGCCTAAGGTATGTAGGCGCCCCTTGTTTGATTTGAATGAATGGGTGGGGATAGTAGGTATCCCATGTTTGTTCCGGGCATGTGTATTTTAGATTAGGGATTATAGATATCCCGTATTTGCTTAAGATTAATTTTTGTTAGTCATGATGAATGTATGAATATTTAGGGATATGGAGTATCTCATGAATGGTTATCTCATATATGGGTATGGCTGTGAATATTGATATGCATAAAGTTATTCATGTTGGATTCATGGGGTAGTGCATCCCCAGATTCATTCTTTAGTATAATTGTTATAGATGAATATTGGGGATTTGAAATATCCCATAATTGAGTTGGTTTATAACATAAACATATGAGTGTTTGGAATAGAAAGTATCCCATGTCATTGAATTATTCTTATGTATGGATGTCTCAATGAAAGGGATAAGGACTATCCCGATACTATGCATGAATTGATAAGTATGAAAGCATGTGAATGCTTGGTTGGATGAGAATAGTGTGTATTCCCTAACTGTATCTAAAGTGATGATTGTATTGATGAGTTAGGATAGAGTTTATCTCATGAGTCTTACTATAGTTATATATTTAATAAATGCATATTTTGATGGAATGGGAAGCATTCCATGAGTTATATATGGTGCCCGAATGGCACCATTATAAGGTTATACCTGTACGCATGGTTTTAGTGTGTTTGGTGTTGCCTTGGCACCTAGTCTTATATGATCAGCCCAAAGTGGTTGAAATGGGTGGACACGCTCAGGGTTATGATTGTATACACCTGAGGGGCATAGAGCATTGTAGTGAATTGAGGAGGACTTGAGTCTCTTAGAATTACATTCAGGCTGTAATAGTTCCATTCATGTTCTGGATGAGAACATGTAATTTTTTATTTATTATTGTTTTATATTTTTTTCTACTTACTGAGTTGCCTAGACTTACGCCTTCTTATGTTAAATTTTTAGCTGACAGGACAGGTAAAAAATTCCAACTATGGGTTGGGATTGGTGAGCAAGAGTAGAAGATATTTTAGAGACATGTTAGAATATTGGGATTGGAATCTCATTATGTAATTATATATAACTGTATCTTATTTCAAATGATGTAAATAAAATGTAATGGCATGTCATAGTGATAGGATTTTGAATGTAGCTGTGTGATTGCCATCATGATTGGTTTCGCTCTTGGGACAAAGCTGAGAGTATGAGTGTGAGTTATTATTAAATTTAATTATCTTAAGATAATTAAAATTTTATTTTTAAATATTAAATGTATGTATTCCAGGTATAAACCTTGATAATTCAGGGTAGACTGCCAAATTTAGGCAGGATATTTCCCTTAGAATTAAGGAAATAGTGAGGTTATGGAAAAATTTTCTTTAAGAAGAAGGGAAATGGTTGTGTTCTACATTAGCCTTGGTAGTGCGAGGTGAAAATGCATAGGGTGGGGGTGCATAACATTACATCTTCAAAACCAGTGAGTTTCTTGGTGAGCTTGTGAAAACTAGAAGAGTGCTAGCAGCACTATATTTATGCCCTCAAGAGCTAGAATCTAGAAGAGTGTTGGGAACATTGTTTATACCCCGTAGAGCTGGAATCTAGAAAAGTACTGAGAGTACTATTGTATTTACATTATATTGAATATAGTGGAACCTAAGGCACAATGAGTGTGTGCTCTTGGAAGAGTGGATGTAGGGGCAGGGTTCTCGAACCACTATAAAAGTTGTGTTGTTTGTGTGTGTGTTTGTTTACTTGCTTTATCCTTCATGCACATTACAATTTTATCATTCACTTTATATCACATCACATATAAGTACGAAAAGAGAGAAATGGTTTAAAAGGGGTTAAGCAATGAATTTTTATATACCCAATTCACCCATCCCCTTTTGGGTATAGCCATCCTATGGGAACCAACAAGTGGTATCAGAGTAGGCTAGATAACTAATTGTATAGATCTACATGGCTAACTATAATAAGTAAAAAAAGAGGAGAAAACAAAAATGGAACAACATTACAAGATATTTGTCATCTCTCAGAATGAATCAAACATTTTTTATTTTTTATTGAATGTACTCGATTAATTACTCTTACTATGTACATCAGAAAATTATATATTCATATCCCAGACCACAAGTGGTCCTAATTACATCTCCACAATGGGAGAAAACCCTTGATTAAAAGGAAAAGTACAATGCGTCTTAGAAACCCAAAAATAAAATACACATTCTCTCTCAAAATAGATGTGTACTGTCTTTGGGATCACCGAACACATTGCGATAACTTGATATTTAGGAGATCGCTTTAAGTCAATGGGTGGATAGGATGACATGGCTCTAGACAGGGTTGCTAGACACTGGGTCAACCTAGAAAATGGGTATTTTAATCTGATTGGTTTGTCCTAGGTGGAATCAAGACTGGGTGAATTCTGTTGTTTAGACTGTAAGAAACCATAGAGACAGTAGGTGTTTTGTGACCCAATTGGCATATTCAGGAAAGACTCAGGATTGGGTAATCTCTATTGTGTTTATACCTAAAAGAGATCAGAAGAATATAGGTGACCTAGGTTTGGTTAAGGTTTCTCTCATTGCCTATGAGAAGCTTAAGAAGAGTGGGAAAGCTCAGCTCTCTCAATTGACCCATGAGAAGCTTAAGAAAAGTGGGACCAGGATGATTGGATTTGGCTCGGCTCTCCCAATTACCCATGAGAAGCTTAGGAAGAGTGGGACAACTCGGCTCTCTCAATTGACCCATGAGAAGCATAGGAAAAGTGGGACCAGGATGATTGGATTTGGCTCAGCTCTCTCAAGTACCCATGAGAAGCTTAGGAAGAGTGGGACTAGGATAACTAGATTTGGCTCGACTCTCTCAATTACCCATGAGAAGCTTAGGAAGAGTAGGACTAGGATGACTAGATTTGGCTCGGCTCTCTCAATTACTCATGAGAACCTTAGGAAGAGTGGGCCAGGTTAATTTGGTTTAGCTCGGCTCTCTCAATTGACCCATGAGAAGCTTAGGAAAAGTGGGACTAGGATGACTGGATTTGGCTCAACTTTCTCAATTACCCGTTAAAAGCTTAGGAAGAGTGGGACTAGGATGACTGGATTTGGCTCAACTCTCTCAATTACCTATGAGAAGCTTAGGAAGAGTGGGCCAGGTTAACTGGGTTTAACTCGGCTCTCTAAATTGCCCATACGAAGTTTAAAAAAAGTGGGCTAGGATGACTGGATTTAATTGTTTTGATAAACGATATCTACAAAGGTTTGACTCGGTGACTTAGTGACTTAGTCCTAGAGTTAGGCTTTGGGATAATTTGGTGAGTGTTGTTTGCTAAGGTTTGACTTAGTGAGTCATGACTCAGTGACTTTGTAAGTCATGACTTAGTGACTTGGTGAGTCATGACTTAGTGACTCGATCCTAGACTTAGGCTTTTAGATGAGTTGATGAGTAGTGTTCTTCAATATCCCATGAAAAACTAAAAGTGGTTGATCTTTGCCGTCTATACTCTGATAAATCGAAGATCTAGGTTGCATGAATTAAACCTAATTATACTTTGAGTTAATTAAGCCTAATCATGGTTAGCGCTAATGATAGTGATTAGTGCTAAATGATAATTCTTAATTGATTTAAGACAATGTCATTAGTTCCCTAATTTATAGGGTAATTAAATGTTTAATCAGGGTATAAAAGAGGTTTTAATGTGTTTAAAATGTCTAATCCAGCATTATCCTATTATCCATTAGTCGTATGGGATCCACCATTACCACAAAATGGGTGGGACCCATGTGTGTCCCATGGTGGGGCCATGCAAGAGTGCTCTCAGGCACTAGAGAAATTATCAGTGGCCAGAGGCCACTGGTGTCAAGTGAGGCACCCGCCTCTTTAAGACTCTTCAAGCTCCTCCAAATTCTCTCTCTCAAAATTCTTTGCCCTTTTCAAAAGAAGAGAGAGGGGTATTTATAGGCTTGAGATCCTCTGGGGGTAAATTAGAAATATCAGCTTCAACATGAGGGCATTCTAGGGATGCTAGCTTCACTAGTGGGGGCATTTTTGGAAACTCCTTGAAAATGAGCACAGCTTCCCCATTTGGGGTATTTTGGAAATTCTTAAAAAATGGGACTAGCTTCACCATTTGGGCAATTTGGGAATTTCAGCTTCACCATTAGGGCATTTTAGGTATGCCAGCTTCACCAATGGGGCATCTCGGGAATTCTAGCTTCACCATTGGGGCATTTTGGAAAATTGGAGCTTGACTCCCAAGTCCTGGAGAGGCTTGAATCCCACACCTTGGACATTTTTAAAATTTTCATTTGCACCATTAGCCAATCCAAATATTTTAATTAATTTAATTAAGATATTCTTACTAGTGTGGATTGACAAAAATCCAATTAATTGCATGCATGTCTAATATGGGTATCGTGCAATTAACTTGTATGAATAAGCCACAAAAAATGAATTCTTTTTCTAATATAGCCTTTTATATACCCCAATATATTTTCAAAAGTCTATCATCTAGAGTTGATACACATATTAATTTCAACTTCTAAAAATATTTTGGATGATTATTCTCGTTCGTCTGCATGGCTGAAAGGTAGCCTTAGCGTCGCAACTCATAACGCTAATCCTTCATCTGCTCGGCACATCAACAACCATCTCAACTACATGCCACACTGGTAGTGAAGGAGATGGCTTCTCGACTCTGCGGACTAGGCCCAGCCTTGACTCCACTGCACGTCAGTAGGTCGGAGACACTTGCCTATCTACTTGTCTACATGGCACATTGGAGAGGCTTCTAGAATAGTTGCACTCGTGCCATCTTCTCTACACAACATGTCAAATACGTCTACCTATTCCATTTTGCACGGTATGTCAGCCTTCAATGGCACATCTCACCTGCATGCCATGTTGTTGTTTTGCCTTCGATGACCCATCCCATCTACACATCATGTTGGCATTGAATGAGACACTGCCTTTGCTCCAAGGCATGTCACTAGGCATCGTCTGCACAGGGGAGGTTTCCAAAACAACCGCTTTTGCATAAGGCATCTACCCACTCATGCTGCATGGCAAGCGGCTACTTGCCTGAATCGAACTCCCTCTCTGGACTAGAATTGCCGTTCACTAGTTTGCCAATGCATCAAAGCTGCCGCAGTGGTTGTCGTTGCCCGACGGCCAGTCAGGTTGGAAGTTAAGGTCCTTCCTAGCATTTCCTCGTTGGCCATCTTTCCAGTGCCGTAGGCATCGATGATGGATTTGAAGGGCTGCTAAAAACTCATCAGCGTCCTTGCCATCGCCGATGCTATCCCTACCTATCACTGACGACCGCCAATTTGGACCCAAACTCAGTCCAAATGAACACCAAGTTGAGGATCCATCCCGTCTTCACCTTCCATAACTTTCTGCCATTCTCGCTTGCCATCGACGAATCTGCCGGTTGCTGGTCACAAGATGTTGTCGACAAACTCAAGTTGGCGTTGGGACTTCTCTTCTGCTGAGTGGAAGAAACTTGGACTTGCTGTCATCATTCGTTGCCAGGTTGCTGATGAGGTTGTTACCTTTGTTTTCTGACTGAGAAAAAATTGAAGAAGATGACAAAGATAAATCAACATCTTTTTTGCTGGTGATGCAGGTTGGGTTTTCCATCAACGTTCGACCATCTGTCGAGTGATCTATGTCGGTCAAAAAATCAGCATTGACTTTCTGACTCCAATGCAGTTGATGTTGCAGCCAATGCTCCCTTCTAGTCGCCAAAAATTTTAAAAACCCATTATTTCGGCCGCAAATTGCCACAGTGATGTCGTTGTTCGACCATCGGTCTGCCGATTCACTTGTCGTGCCTTCTTCCTCACTGTCGATGATGCTGCCACCGTAGCTTCTTTGCTGCTTAGTGGATGTGAGAAAACACTCTTGCTAGTCATTAAGGCCGCTCATCTGATTTTGATGCTGCCTCCATCATCCGACCTCCTAGCTACCGCTGTTAATCGACAAAATGATGTTTTTAATTTCTGACAATGAGCAAAAACCCATTCTCATTGGTTGTCTCCAAGTCTAACGCCATCAGTGCCAACCATCCGCTGCCATGGTCTGGTGGTTGCACATCAACAACTTTCTAGCACGTTGGAAGTTCGTTGTTGCCAACCAGTGGATCATCGGACCAAGTTTGTGTGTGCTAGACTACCCATCAGAGCATACCAACGTGTTGCTCTATTTCTAGCATTCAGGAGGGAGAGCTACCTGCACGGGTGGAGCTTTACAGTCTGGATAAATCCTCTCAGTTGTGCGGTATGTTAGCATGCCTTTGGCTGCGCGGTTAAACGAACCCACTTCTTTCGATTGCATGACACGTTAGCATGCCTTTATTGCATGGTTAAACGGTCAATAACAAAACTGCCATTGTGAATGCCTGGTTCTGCTGGAAGCTTAATACCTCAACACTAACCCAAACTATCATCCTCTAGGTTCTGCTACTCCACCTCCCAACTTCCATATTATGATTAATTCGATTACGCACAATGGAAGAGGAGATTGGAAATACATCTTATGGCCAATAACCTTCAGCTATGGAAAATTATTTTCATTGGCATAAGTGAAGATGAAGTAAGAGTACAATAAGAAAATGTCAAAGCTATGAATGCCCTACTATATGCTCTCTGCCCCACTGTTTGCAACTTTGTCTTAACTTGTAAGAGTGCAAGAGAAATGTCGGATAAGTTACGAACCATTTATGTGGGGCAAACTGATTTATACTCAAATAAAACTAATGTTGCTATTGAGATTGATTTGAGTGCATGAAACCAAGTAGAAGAAAAGAAGGAGCAACTTCCAATAGAAAAAGACTCATGGGTTGAGAGGAAGCAACCCAAAGAAGAAGAAGAAGAAATAGCTAAGGCTCAAACTCAAATTGAAGAACAAAAAGATGAAGCAATTGAGAGATCCTCACAAGTTGAGGAGAAGCAATCTCAAGAAGAGATTGAGATTCAAGAAGAAGATTTGGTAGGTAGTGATGCAGAGAAAGAAAAGGATGAAGAAAGCTAAATCTGTGAAGGTAGATTTGCAACAAAAAGCAAAGATTTAGAGCAAGTCAACAAAAAGAAAGAAGATGAAGAAAAAAAATCTATCAAGCTCCATCAAAGGATAAATGGCTTCTTGATATTGGATAAAGAAGATATTTAAAGAATCTAGAGATAAAGGAAAGGTAAGTGCAGGTATGGCAACTCAAACGCAAACTCCATTATATTCTTTTATTATCCATACATAATCCATTTACTCATTTGTTTTTGTTAAGATTTCATTTGTATATGAATAGAATGTTAAAGTTTAGTTTAGAATAACCTAAATCAAATAAATTCATGATACAAAACTGAAACACAAATTGAAACATAATTTAGAGACACCTAGGAAAAAGCAAATATTCATATAAGAAGCAAACAGTTTAAGTAATGAATGATCCATTCAAAATGATAAAGTATATTCTATTTTGCTGAGTAGTCTAGATTCTTAACTGCATACTATTTTGTGATAAAAAGGATTGCACTATTTAAGTTATTGCACAAAGTTTACATCTATTTGATTTTGCTAATGAAAGAAAAAGTGCAAGAATCTCTCAAGTGTATGCAAGAAAAGCTTGAAATGAGCACATGGAAGAAGGAGAATAATGAGAAATAAAAATCATCTTTACAATCTATAAACTTGATGTTGAAGAAAGAAAATCAATCGCTGAAATGAAAAGTCAAGATTGGCATCATTATGAGCTCAAATGCAGAAATTGAAAAAGGAAGTGACAAAAGAGATAAGTTTGCCAAACTTGATATATATTTGATTGATAAGTACATTGAACATATGAATTTCACTGAGACGTATTCCTAATGTTCTTGAAATTTACATTTAACTGCTTTAGATTTGAATTGAATTGAATTCATTGTTTCTCAACTAAATCATTCTAAAAATTTAAATTATATGTAAAATAACTAATCCTTAATATAATTACATTCCCAAGGCATAGTCAAGCTTGTTTAAGAAATCTCATGGTTTAAGTTCTTGAATAGGCATTCCATGCCTAGCAATTCCTTTTGTAATCATCATTAAGGCTTGAACTCCTAAGATTGAAATAATTAACAAAATAACTTAAATCTTTGTGAATGCTTAAAAGTTATGCTCATGTCATAAATCACTACACTCTATGCATTATTCTTACTATTAATAACCATAATGTTTGTAATAATGTTTGAGCATATACAACTTGAAATTATATGATGAGGAAATTCAAATAATACATGATATTCTATTTCATCCTTAGCTGTTTTATGAAATTTTCATCATCTGGAGTAGTTTTCGTATTTTGACCATAACTTTCTTGTATGAACTCAAAATTAAGTAATTTTTGATTTCTTGGATAGATAATTTAAAGGGATACAATATTTATGTTTACCACCTTTACTAAATCATCCTCCTTCTATGAGTTGTTGGGCCTCAAAGTGACAATGTTTTGACAAAGTAAAATTTCAAACTAAGTTTTAGCTACTGGAGATAGCTATAGTGTTCTAGTCATAACTTTATCATAGAAAATTCAAATTATGTGATTATTAATGCATTAGAAATATAAGAACAAAGGTTCTAACTTTGATGCTGAACATAATTTCCAAATATAACTATGAAAGTATTAGAATTTGCATAAATATGTCACCTTATATTGATAAAATTCTTTTGTGATCAAATTCCATGTTGAATACTGAAATATGACTCTTGGATGATTTGTTCAATTGATAAAGTGCATAAATTATGGTATGAATAGATTTGTAAAAGCACATATTGAGCATATAAGTACATATAAAAGGCTTATGAATTTCTAAAGATGATTGAATGAGTATGGCCTGAGTGAGCATGAAAAGTGATATTTGTTTCAGATTGCCCCACTCTATTCAAGTTCCATAATGAGATGCCTTACAAGTAGAAATAATGATGTTTCTTGCAAATTTGATCTCAAATGAATTAAGAATAATTTTTCATGAAGCACCTTGGATTAAGCATTGAAATTTAATTGCTTTTGATGATCCAAAGTTTAGGTTAGAAGAAATCAACAATCCTAAAGATATATCTAAAAAGTTATTGATTTCTAAGCATGTGAATTCAAGGAACTTGAAAAAGCTTGAGAAATGTTCAATTCACATGTATATCTTATTAAGATGTGCTAACAAAAGAGCTGAGAAATGTTGAACACCTTTCTTTAGAGATTTGGAGCGCTTTCACTTTGTCTTCTAGTTTGTCCATGATAAGTAACAGACAAATTGTAGAGGTACAGATGAAATTCTTTTCTTATTGTTCACTAGATGAAGTACTTTTGCCTATTGCTTTATCTGTTGTAAGTTAAAGATAACTCTTGAGAGCATGGACAAGGTTTCTTCATAGCAAATGAATTGATTTCGTCTATTGATTTATCTGTAGAGAGCTATAGACGAATCTGAAAGGCATAGATAGAGATTACTTTCATAGTTATATTTCTCAGTCTACTATCTTAAGAAAGGAACATAAGAAACTTAGGATATACAAATCATCATAAGAAAATTAGGATATACAAAGAATCACCTAATGATCAAAATGATAGAACTCCCAATCTAAATTAAGAAAAAAACTAAAAACTAATGAGAAAAACAAACACAACAATTAGAATCATGCATTGTCATATCATAACTATTGAATGACTGAAATGATATGTGTTTATTAATTTATATGATTAAAACTTGATGTTTTCATTCTTGAAAAGATGTGATAAAATTTCTTATACAATTTCTTATTAAATATGACTGTTAGCTTATTGTCCTTTGTGTTTAAATGAGAATTATGATTTTGATGCATCCTTGAAATAATATGTGAATTGATGCATGCTTGAAAACTATTTATATATCTTTAAAACTTCAATTACAATTTGGATGTTGCTCATGACATAAATTTGTTCTTTATATTGCTGAAAACTAATCGTATCTCATGCTCATAGTTATGCTTTGTATAGGACCAAGATCCATATGTGGTTGTGAACTATTTAGGAACCCAACAATATAGGGGGGAGATATATCTACATTTGTGAGTCATAACCTTAATATAAAAAGGGGGGAGTTTGGAACAAAAGAAGGCTTGGGATTTGATACAACAAAGGATAGTAGAACATTTTGGATGAAAGTATTGATCCCATACCATACTCCTGATTTCATTTACCTATCCTATCTTCTAGCTATTAAGGGGTAGACATATCCCATTCATTTCATACACCTCTTTGATGCTAACAAAAAGGGGGAGAAAATATAGAAAGACTTGTTTAAGAAATTGGGATGGTATTTGGAAGGACGCTTGTCAGGACTTGCATCTAAGAGAAGAATTGCATCATATGTCATGACCTGTCTTTATCAAACTTTATAGGATTACACATTCCAATTAGATAAGGGGGGTTTTCTATTGGCTCATTAGCATGTCATTTAAATATCACAAGTCTTCAAGTTTTGTCATCATAAAAAAGGGAGAAATTTTGGGATTATTGTTTGATTTTGATGATAATAAAACTTATCTTAAGACTTGATTTATGCTAATGATGCTTCTAGTATAGAAAGCTTGAAATGTAGAAACATATGCTTGAAATATGTGTGCTCTGTTGGAATATCATTTATGAAAGCATATACATCTTGATATAAGTCTAGAAGAGAAATCATGTCGATATATATTGTTTTCAACCTTGTTTATCATGCCTTGGATCATATGTTAAAAGTGCCTTAAAGAGATATCTTCTTAAATGACAAAGAATGAGTGCTTAAATGAGCTTATAGATACAAAATTGTGATTTAAAGTATATATACATGCTTTACAACTTATGCAAATTTCATATGGATCATTATATTGTGATTTACAATGGAAAATATAATGAAAAATATCAAGCTAACAATGTGGCAAAAGTGTAGAAATTTCCAAGTGTAGGTATGCTACATAGTAATTTGGTACAATATTACTACAGTGACAGATGAAGTGAAATTGCTACAATGAAAGATGAAGTGGATTGTCTAAGACGAAGTGGAAGATGAAGTTTGTCTAAAACGAAGTAGAAGATGAAGTAAAGCTTTAGACAAATTAGTAAATGAAGTAACAAACGAAATGGAAGATGAAGCTTAAATTAGCAGATGAAGTAATTGATGAATTGCTACAACAATTTATTATAGTAACCTGCTATAGTAACCTATGAACAAAGCTTCAACCAATCCGCAGATGAAGTAACAAACAAAGTGCTACAGTGATATACTACAGTAACATGCTACAGTACCGACAGACAAAGATATTCATCTAATACTTACTTCAGACAAAGCAGTAGTACAGTAATCTATCACAATACCAATAGACAAAGATACTCATCTACTACTTACTTTAGACAAAGCAGTGCTACAGTAATATTGCTATAGTAACTTACTATAGTGAAAATCTGTTGTTTTCAAATATTGAAAATTCAACACTCTACAATAGCTGAATTTTTCAACAATATTCTTCCATGCAGCCCACAACCTTTTTAGATGGTAAAAATAGACAATCCATTGAAGGAGAATGAAATGCTTGAAGGTTCTAAGTGTTAAACAAGAATCAAATATCAAGAACCCATTCAATTTTCCAAGTGCAAGACTTCAGAGATTTGCTCTAACCCTCTACCACATTCCAGAAAGTTTGAGTTATAAAGATTTCAAAATATGCTTAAAGATGTTAATCTAAATACTCTATTTTAAATCTCATACTATCCGAAGAGACAATGAAAATGCAGCAGATGGAAGAAGAAGATCAGAGAGCAAAACAAATTTGTTTGAAAATTAAAAAGCTCACCTTTGTCTGGAATCAACTATAGAGAAAGTAGGAGATGAAGAGAGTCTGTCTAACTAGAAAGAGACTTTGTCTGATAGTATCAGACAAATGCAATAAAGCACCAGTCAAAGTAGAGCAGCTGAGTTTGTTTAAATTTATCGTCTTCTTTCCAAAATCATGAATCAAGTCAAAGCCTCAACATATCCTCATTCATCAGTTGGCTGAACCAGCTATTCACCCTATTCTATGTCAAGGTTAGCACTAGAAAATGACTCTAAGCGTATGGGAATTAATTAGAAGATGATATTTACAAATGGGAGATTATTAGAATGGTCTTCTACATTTATTTCCTACTCATCTACCTTCGTCTCTACATTCCATGAAGATCATCTTTCTCCAATGGTCAAAATTTATGAAGAAGCTATTTAAGGAGACAAGGTGGAACCTTATGCAAATCCTTCCACAAATGTCCAAGAGCTTAAACCATCATCTATTTTTCATGAGCATAAATTGCATATCCTTATGGCCATTAGTTTACATTTTGAGAGGATCTTTCTATGTTATTAAAGCTATAAAAGAGATCATATCTTCTCCTTTGCTTGAGTGAAATACTATGTAAAAGTGGATAAGTTTTCCAAGTAAACTTAAAACTAGAGAATTGTTGGTGATTTCTAGAAAATCAATAAGTTTACTGGTGATCTTTGAAACCCATGAGTTTCTTGGTAAGCTTATGAAAACTAGAAGAGTGTTGGGAGCATAATATTTATGCCCCCTGGAGCTAGTATCCAGAAGAGTGTTGAGAATACTATTTATGCCCCCTAGAGCTAGAATCTAAAAGAGTACTGGGAGCACTATTATATTTTCATTATATAGGATATAGTGGAACCTAAGACATAATAAGTGTGTGCTCTTAGAAGAGTGGATGTAGGGACGGGGTTCCTTAACCACTATAAAAGTTGTGTTGTTTGTGTGTGTGTTTGTTTACTTGGTTTATCCTTCATGCACTTTATGTTGGTTCCTATAGGGTGGTTTAACCCAAGAGGGGAGGGGTGAATTGGGTATTTAAAAATTCATTGCTTAACCCTGGTTAGACCATTTCCCTCTTTTCATGATTATGTGTGGTGCATTATAAGATAAATAGTGAAAGCAATAAAGTGCATGAAAGATAAAACAAGCAAGCAAACACACATACACACACAGACAACATAATTTCTATAGTGGTTTGGGAACCCCGTCCCTACATCCACTCTTCCAAGAGCACATACTCATTATGCCTTGAGTTCTACTATACCCCATACAATGGAAATACAATAGTGTTCTTGACAATCTTCTAGATTCTAGCTCTAGGGGGCATAAATAAGTGTCCCTAACACTCTTCTAGATTTCAGCTCCAAGGGGCATAAACTAGTGTCCTCGACACTCTTCTAGATTTCAGATCTAGGGGGCATAACTCTGGTTTCATGAGCTAACCAGAAACTCTACCTATCTAGGAATTTTGTGTATGTGAATATGCCTCTGTCTAAGTTGATGAGTACACACTGTTAAAGCACAAATAAAATGATAACACATCAAGCATATTATAGTGATTTTGAACTCCCTTGATGTAGTGTTGATGTGGTATTGAAGCTTTTTGATCTTAATCGCTCTTGGAGTGAAAACACTTGGAGGACTTCAATGGGTTCGTTGTTGATAGATTCGCCTTTTTCACTTAGAATCCTCAAGCTCCTTAATGATCTTTAGGAGGACTTGATCTTAGAGTAACTCTTTATAGCATACAAGATCTCCCTTCAATATATGGAAGAAGTAGGCCTTGAATGGATAAACAAAATGAAGCTCTTGAATGATATTTGAAGGTTGAAGCTCTTGGCATAGGGATGCAAAGATTTGTGGAAGGTGTTAGGCGCAATCCATTTTTCTTCTTCAACTCCTTCCCTCCTTTGAAATGTCCCATCAAATCTCCTTAAATAGCTCTTCTCAAAAATCTGACTGTTACAGAAGATGGGTTCCATTGAATACATAGAACAGAGGTAGATGAGCAACATTAATGTAGAAGAATGTTTGAGGTTTTCTCCCATTGGAATACATTATCTTTTGATTGGCTCTAAATCTATGGGAAAGTCTGCAACCTCATTCTTGACAGAAAAGGAGATGATTGCACCAAGGTAGAAAGCTTTTTTGTAGAGCATTAAATCTCTGATACATTTGAAAACAATGATTTTTAATGTAGCATCGTTACTATAGCATCGTTATTATAGCAAATCACTATAGCTCTGCTTCGTCTGGAGTAAGTAGTAGATGAACATTTATCTGTTGGTTATTGTAGCAGAGTTACTGTAGCATCGCACTGCTTTGTCTGTTACTTCGTCTGTTGATGAAGCTTTATTTGTTGCACTGTAGTAGAGTTACTATAGCATCATTACTGTAGTAGATCACTATAGAATTTGTTCTATTGATTGTCTGCTACTTTTTCTACTGATCACTGTAGCAAATTACTATAGCAGTTTACTATAGTAATTTTTTAGTTACTTTATCTACTAATTCAAGCTTTATTTTTCACTTCGTCTATTAATTCAAACTTCGTCTTCCACTTCATCTATTGCTTCGACTTAGACAAACTTTATCTTTTACTTCATCTTCTACTTTGTCTTAGACAAATTTTGTCTTCCACTTCGTCTTAAGACTTTTACTTCATCTATCACTATAGCAGCACTATACCATTTCACTGTAGTAAAATTACTCTAGCAGTGAACCTGCACTTGAAAATTTTTATACTTTTTCCACATTGTTAACTTGACATTTATCCACACATAATATACATGAGTTGACTATAGAGAAATCATTTAAGCACAATTTCGTTTTCATGTAAAGAATATATTCTATGAAGCATACTTGTCAAAATATGTTTATCCCCACATGATTTTCACAAGTTGCAGAACATCGATAAATCACATATTGTATTTTTCATTGTAAATTACAATATAATTATCCATATGAAATTTGCGCAAGTCATAAAGCATGGATATATATTTTAAATCATGATTTTGTATCTATAAGCTAATTTAAGCACTCATTCTTTTTTATTCAAGAAGATATCTCTTTAAGGCACTTTTAACATATGATCCAAGGTATGATAAATAAGGTTGAAAACAATATGGATCAATATGATTTTCCTTCCAGACTTATATCAAGATATATATACTTTCATAAATGATATTCCAATAGAGCACGCATATTTCAAACATACTTTCTACATTTCAAGCTTTTTATACTAGAAGCATCATTAACATAAATCAGGTCTTAAGACAAGTTTTGTTATCATCAAAATCATACAATAATCCCAACATTCTCCCCCTTTTTGATGGTGACAAAACTTGAAGACTTGTGACATTTAAAGGTCATGCTAATGAGCTAATAGCAAACTCCCCTTATCTAATTGGAGTGTACAATCCTATGGAGTTTGATAAAGATAGGTCATAATTTATGATTCTATTCTTTTCTTAGATGCAAGTCATGATAGGCATCCTTCCTAATACCATCCCAATTTCTTAAACTAGTCTTTCTACATTTTTCTACCCCTTTTTATTAGCATAAAAAAGGTGTATGAAATGAATGAGATATGTCCCCCCCTTAATAACTAGAAGATAGCATGGTATGGGATCAATACTTTCATCTAAAATGTTCTGCTATCCTTCGTTGTATCAAAGCACATAGAGTAGAAACATATAAAGCTCAATTCATTCTTCTCCAGGTTTTCTTTTGTTCCAAACTCTCCCCCTTTTGTATTAAGGTTATGACTAACAAATCTACATATTTCTCCCCCTATCTTGTTGGGTTCCTAAAGAGTTCACAACCACATATAAATCTTAGTCCTATATAAAGCATAACTATGAGCATGAGATTCAATTAGTTTTCAGCAATATAAAGGACAGATTCATGTCATGAGCAACATCCAGATTATAATTGAAGTTTTGAAGACATGTAAATAGTTTTTAAGCATGCATCAATTCATATATCATTTCAAGGATGCATCAAAATCATAATTCTTAATTAAACACAAAGGACACCTAACTAATAGTCATATTTCACAAAAAAAATTTACATAAGAAACTTTGCCACTTCTTTTCAAGAGTGAAAATACCAAGTTTTAATCATATAAGTTGACAAACACACATCATTTCAATCATTCAATAGTCATGATATGAAAATGCATAATCCTAATTGTTGTGTTTATTTTTCTCATTAGTTTGTAGTTTCTTGATGTTGTTCAATGATGGCAACAATAAATTCAGATTGGGATTTCTATCATTTTGATCATTAGGTGATACTTTGTACAACCTAAGTTTCTTGTGTTCCTTTTTTAAGATGGTAGACTAAGAAATATAATATCTGTTTACTTCTTCCAGATTTGTCTATAGCTTTGTACAAACAAATCACTAGAAAAAGTTAATTCATCAACTGTGAAGAAACCTTGTCTGCACTATCAAGAGTTGTTAACCACCAAACAATAATACTTCATCTAGTGAGTAGTGAGAACTTTGTCTGTTACTTATCATAGATAAACTAGAAGACGAAACACTTTAAATCTCTGAAGAAAGATGCTCAATGTTTCTCAGCTCTTTACATAATACACCTTCATATGATATACATGCGGATTGAACATTTCTCAGATTTTGTCAAATTCCTTGAATTTAGATGCTTAGAAATCAGCAACTTTTCAAATATATCTTCAGGAATGCTGGTTTCTTCTAACCTAAACTTTGGATCATCAAAAGCAATTAAATTTTAGTGTTTAATCCTAGGAAGCTTCATGAAAAATTCTTCTTAATTTATCTAAGATTAGATTTGTAAGAAACACCATTATCTCTTCTTATAAGGCATCTCATTATGAAACTTGATAGAGTGAGGCAATCTAAAATAGATATCAATTTTAATGCTCACTCAAACCATACTCATTCAATCATCTTTACAAATTCACAAGCCTTTTGTATATCCTTATATGCTCAATATGTTCTTTTGCAAATCTATACATACCATAATTTATGAACCTTATTGATTGAATAAATCATCCAAGAGTCATATTTCAGTATTCAACATAGGATTTAATCCCCAAAGAATTTCAGCAATATAAGATGGTATATTTAGGCAAATTTTGGTACTTCTGGAGTAAGATTTGGAAAATGTGCCAACATAAAGGTTGTAGCCTTGGTTCTTATCTTTTCAATGAATTAAAAATAATATAATTCAGAGTATATATGAGAATGTTATGATTAGAATACTACAACTATCTCTAGTAGTTGGAACTTAATTTAAAATCTCATTCTATCAAAAAGCCACCATATTCAGTCCCAATGACTCTAAGAAGAAGGCTTATTTAGTAAAAGTAATAAACACAAAAGTTGTAGCACTTTAAATTATCTATCAATGGAATCAAGAATTGCTTAATTTTGAGTTTATACAAGAAAGTTATGATTAAAATACTAAAGACTGCTCTAGATGATGTGAAAATTACAAAAAACGGTTTGGGATGAAACAGACTATCACATATTATTTGAATTTCCTCATTATACAATTTCAAGATGTATAAGATCAAAAATTCTTATAAAAATTATGATCATGAATGGTGGAAATAATAAATAAGATGCAGTAATTCATGACATAAGCATAAGTTTTAAGCATTCATAAAGATTTAAGTTATTTTGTTAGTTGTTTAAATCTTAGGTATTTAAGCCTTAATGATGATTACAAAAGGAATGGCTAGGCATGGAATGCCCATTCGAGACATCAAACCATGAGGTTTCCCAAATAGGCTTTACTATGCCTTCGGATTGTAATTATATTAAGGATTAGTTATTTTACATATCAATTAAAAATTACAGAATGATTTAGTTTAAAAATAATGAAATTCATATCCATTCAAATTTAAGGTAGTCATTTTCAAAGACATGTCAAATGTATAAACTAGTAGAGCATAGATTCCATTCATTAAATAAATGTATCAAGTTGGACAACTAATCTCTTTTATCACTCCTTTGTAGATTTTACAATTGAGCTCTTAACTGCAGTTGTCAAGGCTAATTCCTCATTTCAACACTTGCTCTTTGGAATCATTTTTTAGACAGAGTATCTGTCCAGCTGTCTATTCATCTCTCCATGCATTTCATCTTTTAATTCATCCAAGATGAATATTAGATGAATCCAGTTAGTTTAGATAAATCATCTCTTCATGTTGTTTGTCTCTTAATTTGTCTGAGATAAGTAATAGACGAATCCTTGAGGTGCAGATGAATCATCTCGTCATGTTCCTAGACAAAGTGTGTTATTCGTCTGTAGCTTACTTATGATAGATGAAGTTTGTTATATGCATGTTGCTCTGTATTTGTTTGAGATGAACTTCAGTTTGATGAACAGTCATTGACTCGGTTGCTTCCTTTTTCTTTCTTCAGCTTGAAAGTGTGGATCAAGAAGATGATATTGATTTTTCATCATTCTCCTTCCTATAAGTACCCATTTCAATCTTTTCTGCATGGACTTGAAATATTCTTGCACTTTTTCTTTCATTAGCAAAATCAATTAGATGTGAGCTTTATGCAATAATTTAATCAGTGCAATTTCTTTTAATACAGAATAGTATACATTTGAGAATTTAGACTACACAACAAGATGATATGTACTTCATCATTTTGAATAAGTCATTCATTACTTAGGTTGTTTACTTCTTATATGAAGGTTTGCTTTTCCTGAGATGTGTTTAACATTCTATTTGTGTTTTACTTTTGTATCATGAATTTATTTGATTTAGTTTATTCTAAACTAAACTTTAACATTCTATTCATATACAAATCATATCAGAAACAAATGAGTAAATGGATTAAGTATGGACAATAAGAGAATATAATGGAGTTTGGGTTTGAGTTGCCATACCTGCACTTACCTTTCCTTCATCTCTAGCTTCTTTAAATATCTTTTTCATCAAGCATCAAGAAGCCATTTATCCTTTGATGGAGCTTGATAGATTTTCTTTTCTTCATCTTCTTTCTTTTCGTTGAATTGCTCTAAGTCTTTGCTTTTTGTTGCAAATCTAGCTTCACAGATTTGGCTTTCTTCATTCTTTTCTTTCTCTGCATCACTACTTGCCAAATTTTCTTCTTGAATATTAATCTCTTCTTGAGATTGCTTCTACTCAACTTGTGAGGATCTCTCAATTACTTTAGCCTTTTATTCTTTAATTTGAGTTTGAGGCTTAGCAATTTCTTCTTCTTCTTCTTCTTTGGGTTGCTTCCTCTCAACCCATAAGTCTTTTTCTGTTGGAGGTTGCTCCTCCTTTTCTTCTTCTTGGTTTCCTGCACTCAAATCAATCTCAACAGCAACATTAGTTTCATTTGAGTACAAATCTATTTGCCCCTAATAAATTATCTGTAACCTATCCAACATTTCTCTTGCACTTTTATAGGTTAAGACAAAGTTGCAAATGGTGGGGCAGAGAGCATATAGCAGGCATTCATAACTTTGAGATTTTCTTGTTGTGCTCTCACTTATCCTCACTTATGCTAATGAAATAATTTTTCATAGCTGAAGTTTATTGGCCATAAGATGTATTTCCAATCTCCTCTTCCATTGAACATAGTTTAAACCATCAAAGTGTGGAAGTTGGGAGGTGGATTATCCTTCATAGAACATAGAGGATGATAGTATTGGGTTAGCTATGTGGATCTCTATGATTAGTTATGTAGCCCGCTCTGATACCACTTGTTGGTCCTGTAGGGTGGCTTAACCCAAGAGGGGAGGGCTGAACTGGGTATATAAAAATTTATTGCTTAACCCTTGTTATATTATTTTCCTCTTTTTGTGATTGTGTGTGGTACATTATAAGATAGATAGTGAAAATAGTAAAGTGCATGAAAGATAAAACAAGCAAGCAAACACACACACACACACAGATAACACGATTTCTATAGTGGTTTGGGAACCTCATCCCTACATCCACTCTTCCAAGAGCACATATTCATTGGGCCTTGGGTTCCATTATACCCCGTACAATGGAAATACAATAGTGTCCCTAACACTTTTCTAAATTTTAGCTCCAGGGGGAATAAACAAGTATCCCCGACACTCTACTGGATTCCAGCTCCAAGGGGCATAAACTAGTGTCCCCAACACTCTTCTAGATTCCAGCTTTAGAGGGCATAACTCTAGTTTCATGAGCTAGCCAGAAACTCTACCTATGCAGGAATTTTATGCACATGAATATGCCTCTGTCTAAGTTAATGAGTACACACCGTTAAAGCACAAATAAAATGATAACACATTAAGCATATTATAGTGATTTTGAACTCCCTTGATGTACTGTTGATGTGGCATTGAAGCTCTTTGATCTTAATAGCTCTTGGAGTGAAAACACTTGGAGGACTTGAATGGGTTTGTTGTTGATAGATTTGCCTTTTTCACTTAGAATCCTCAAGCTCCTTAATGATCTTTAGGAGGACTTGATCTTTGAGTAACTCTTTGTAGCATACAATATCTCCCTTCGATATATGGAAGAAGTAGGCCTTTAATGGATAAACAAAATGAAGCTCTTGAATGATATTTGAAGGTTAAAGCTCTTGGCCTAGGGATGCAAAGATTTGTGGAAGGTGTTAGGCTCAATCCCTTTTTCTTCTTCAACTCCTTCCCTCCTTTGAAACGTCCCAGCAAACCTCCTTAAATAGCTCTTCTCAAAAATTTGACCATTGGAGAAGATGGGTTCCATTGAATGCATAGAACAGAGGTAGATGAGCAGCATTAATGTAGAAGAACATTTGAGGTTTTCTCCTGTTAGAATGCATTATCTTCTGATAGGCTCTAAATCTGTCGGAAAGTTTGCAACCTCATTCTTGACAGAAAAGGAGATGATTACACCAAGGTGGAAAGCTTTTTCATGGATCATTAAATCTCTGACACATTTGAAAATAATGATTTTTAATGTAGCACCATTACTGTAGCATCCTTATTATAGCAAATCACTATAGCTCTGCTTCGTCTGGAGTAAGTAGCAGACGAATATTTGTCTGTTGCTTATTATAGGAGAGTTACTATTGTAGATCACTGTAGCACTGCACTGCTTTGTCTGTTACTTCATCTATTAATAAAGCTTTGTCTATTGCACTGTAGTAGAGTTACTGTAGCAGATTAGTATAGCAGATCACCGTAGCACTTCCCTTGTTAATTGTCTTCTGCTTTGTTTGTTGGTTACTATAGCAACTTACTGTAACAATTCGCCTGTTGCTTCTTTGATGCTTCTACTTTGTTTGCTGGTTACTATGGCAATTTGTGAGTTACTTTGTCTGATAATTTAATCTTTATTTTCCACTTCGTTTGTTGCTTCAAACTTCGTCTTCTACTTTGTCTGCTGCTTAGACTTAAACAAATTTTGTCTTCCGCTTCGTCTTAGACAAACTTTGTCTTCCGCTTCATCTTAGAAAAACTTTGTCTTCCACTTCATCTTAAGCAATACACTTCGTCTGCCACTGTAGTAGCATTATAGCAATTTACTATGGCAAAAGTACTATAGCAAAATTACTATAGCAGTGAACCTGCACTTGAAAATTTTTGCACTTTTTTCACATTATTAACTTGACATTTATCCACATATAATATACATGAGTTGAGTATGGAGAAATCATTTAAGCACAATTTCTTTTTCATGTAAAGAATCTATTCTATGAAGCACACTTATCAGAATATGTTTATCCCCACATGATTTTTACAAGTTAGAGACATGGATAAATCATATTGTATTTTTCATTATAAATCACAATATAATTATGCATATGAAATTGACACAAGTTGTAAAGCATGGATATGTATTTTAAATCATGATTTTGTATTTATAAGATTATTTAAGTACTCATTCTTTTTTATTCAAGAAGATATCTCTTTAAGGCACTTTTAACATATGATCTAAGGTATGATAAACAAGGTTGAAAATAATATGGATCAATATGATTTCCTTTCTAGACTTATATCAAGATGTATATGCTTTCATAAATAATATTCCAATAGAGCATGCATATTTTAAGCATATCTTTTTACATTTCAAACTTTTTATACTAGAAGCATCATTAGCATAAATCAAGTCTTAAGACAAGTTTTGTTGTCATCAAAATCATACAATAATCCCAACACTTTACAGTTTTATCATTTACTTTATATCACACCACATATAAGTACGAAAAGAGGGAAATGGTCTAATTGGGGTTAAGTAATGAATTTTTATGTACCCAATTTACCCCTCTCCTCTTGGGTATAGCCATCCTACAAGAACCAACATGTTATGCTCATGTGATTTTAACAAGTTGATGTGCAACAAGTTGATTTTTACATACATAATGTGAAAGCTTAATTGAGTGTGGTTCTAAGTATGATTCATTAAATTAACACATTAATAAATGATTAATAAGGTTAAGCACACCATAAAGTAAAAGATGTGGCATGCATAATTAAACATTTGTGATTATGTATTCATATTAATTAATGTTTATCAAAACATAATTATGTATATGATTATTAAGAATTTAAGCACACATTGTTTTATCTTAATACAAGTTTTGTTATTATCAAAATCATGTATAAATAATACTGACACCTTCACATTACCCTAAAGCTAGTCTTTTCTCAAGAATCCATAAACTAGTATTAGCATGTCACTTCCTGGTTCTTTCTCCTAACCATTACCATCATGAGTCTAAACTTAGTGCTTTCACACAGATAAGTTACTAGCTTTGATACCATTTGCAATGCCATACACCCCCACCGTATGCGTTTTGACCACACTACACCAGGGTAAATGCAGGATGCTACCGTTTACCTCTTCTTAAGGGAAAATTTCCCATAATTTCATAAGTTTCCTATTTTTTAAGGGAAATCACCTGTCTAAAATCTGCCAGAGTTTAACCTAAAATATATGCGTTTAAACTCATGCATACATTGGTGGAATCAAATACATTTTCATAATTAATAAAATAAGCTCTAAATAATAACATTTATCACAAATTGACACTCACACTCATACTCATAGCTCTGCCCAAGATTACCGTATCCCGAGGGCAATGCATTACCTAGATTAATATAAATCCATTCTCACTATCATACTTAAATGATTTACTATGACATGACATTTCATTTCATTTACGTCTTTTATAATCATATATTTTCAAAATACAATCTTTGAATTAAATATAAGTACATCTACATTAGGGATTCTAATCCCCTTTTCATCTTACCCCATATAATTATCTTCATATCTCTCTCATCCATCTCAATCCTCAGTTTGGATTCGTTACCTGACCTGTCAGCTAAAAATTTAACATAAGAAGCCATGAGTCCGGGCAACTCAATAAGTAGGTAGAAATATAAAACAATAATAAACCAACAATCACATGTTCTCATCCAAAACATGAATACAACTATCATAGCATGAATATAAATCCAAGAGGCTCAATTTCTCCTCTATTCACTATAATACTCTACGCCCTTCAGGCGTATACAACCATAACTATGAGCATGTCTATCGGACACCTCACCTTTCAGCCACTCTGGGCTCATCATACAAGACTAGATGCCATGTAAATCTCATCACTGTGCCATTTGGGCACCACAAACAATCTTATTGATCCTAGAATATATCTCATTCCACTACTATTCCATAATTAAAAATCATATATAGCACTCTAGGACACTCAATGTCCCAATTAATCCCTATATCCATGCATAGACACAGAAGACAATTCATGGGATAATCCTTATCCCTCTTTTCACCAATCCACATAGTATTACATACATCAATAGATACAACATAAAGAATTTCTACTACTCCCATCCAACCAAGCATTTAGATGCTATCATACTTATCAATTCATGCATAGTATCGGGATAGTCTTTATCCCTTTCACTTAGGCATCCATACACAACAATAACATAAGGACATGGGATCCTTTCTATTCCCAACATGCATATGTCTATATCATAGACCAATTCGACTACGAGATATTTCAAATCCCTAACATTCATGTATAACAAATATAATAAAGAATGAATTTGGGGATGCACTACCCCATCAATCCAACATACATAACTTTAGGTATATCAATGTTCCAAGCCATACACATATGAAATAACCATTCATGGGATACTTCATGTCCCCAATCATTCATACATTTGTTATACCCAACAAACATTAATTTTAAACAAGCACGGGATATCCACAATTCCTCATCCAAAACACACATGCCTGGAACATATATGGGATAGCCACTATCCCCATTCATTCATTTGAATCAAACAGGGGCTACCTACTTACCTTAGGCTTTTAGCTCCAACCACATTCCTTAAGCTCTCTGCCTTTTCATCCTTCTAAGATCATCCTGTATAGAGCAACAATCCCATTCATTATTATGTATTTAATACATCATATTAATACCTTTTTCACAGCAAATTTCAGGCTATACTCATCAAACATGTGCTAAACACTAATAAAACTAAGGTTTCTCTACAATTATCATAAGAAACGTTCTTACTTGACATATTTATCTAGCATCTTACATGATTAACATTTAAACAACTTGTAAACAACTCAATTCATGGCTTACATAGCCCATTCACAAGAATTCTCATTAACCCTATACTAGGGCATATGCATAAATTCTATTTCACTGGTCCAAATCAATCCACACATGTTTTAACATATAATAATCATGCCATTAATCATTTACCCTATTATTAATTTAACAAAAATTAAAAAATTCCCAATTTTTACTATGTACATAAACCTTAATTTGCATAAATCATAAATTTCTCATGCCAAATCATAATAATCACTTTATTAACTCATTTCTCCCATCAATTTATAAGTACATACATCAATTTAAGCTCCAAAATCTACCATTCACAACTTGGGTTCCAAACCCTAGAATTTGAAAATATGGAATTTAATTGGGGATTTGATCTTACCTTCACTTTTAGGCATAGCCATTCTCCCCAAAGGAAGGACCAATCTCCTAGCTCCACGTTATTCTTTATATTTGGTGGAAATTAGATGTTTCTTCCATTTTTCTCAGTTCAAATGGGTGAAAATTGGGTTTAAACAAAAGATCACTAGTTTATCTAGCTAGGTAAGATGATTTCCTAGATAAAATGGCAAGAGATCAAGTATATTGGGGCTAGGGTAAAAGGGAAGAAAGAACGGGATGAAAAATCCAAAAAAGAGAATGGAAATGGCCAAAAAATCGACTGTCTGCCTTTTATCACCAACCGGGGTTGCTAGTGCCAGATTTGGCAGCATGACACTGCTCCTGCTACCACCGCCCCTGCCATCATCATCAGCCAGTGCGGCCGGTGCCAGTTCATTGGCTTGCCTTATTTTCTTGATTTGTCTACATTTTGTAACTTTTCTTTTCCCATTATTTTTTCATCATTCATTCCACATAAAATATAACATAATTGCACAAACATTTACCATAATTAACTTGTATGCATGTCTCATAATCATGCACATGAGTTTTTAATTGGCACAATTTCATGAAATTTTTATGCACTTTATATGTGAATCTTTTCATTGAAAAATCACATTTCTCCATTAGTCAACACATAATTAACCTAAAATTAACACCCATGGTGTTACAACAGTGTCCTACATGATGCCATCAAATTAAGGCTATTCTCTTTCTTGCTAAGAGATAAAGCAAGAGGTTGGTTGCAGTGTCTACAACCAAGAAGCCTAATGATGTGGGATCAGATGGTGGAGAAGTTTCTAGCGAAGTTCTTTCCTCAAGCCAAGATAGCTCATCTTCAAACTGAAATTGGCCAATTTCGATAATTGGACTTCGAACCACTCTACGTGTGTTGGGAGAGGTTCAAGGATTTGCTAAGAAGATGTCCGCAACATGGATTCCCTAATTGGCTGTAGCTCCAATTGTTCTACACTGGATTGAACGACATGACAAGGGCGATTGTCGACGCTACACTTGGAGGATCACTGTTGGCCAAGACTGCAACAGATACATATTCATTGTTGGAAGGTATGGCTTCCAATATGTTTCAGTGGCTAAATGAGAGAAACAGGGTGAGGAAGGTAGCGGGTTACTACGAGGTGGACTCGATCACAACCCTAATTGCATAAATGTCCTCTTTGACGAATCAATTGGCCATCTTCAACTCAACATCTAAGGGAAATCTATTGCAAGAGAATCATCTTCCTCTTCTCTACTAATTGAAGCATACACAACTGCAGATCCAACTGGAGAAGAAGTATAGTATATCAACAACAAGGGATATAACAATTTTTGGGGTAACAACACGTAGAACCAATATTATCCTTGAAATTGGAGGAATTAGGACAATCTTCCTTATCGAAATCCTAGGAATTTAATGAACCATCCCCTTGAATTTCAACCTCCACACCAATCTTAGCCATCGGAGAAAAAGCCATCTCTCAAAGACCTCATGAGCACCTTTGATCAGGAAAGTTGAAATAGTTTTTCTAGAAATGAGGCAAGGCTTGATAACATGAAAGGAACAATGGGAAATATTAATGCTTCTATCAAGTCTTTGGACATGCAGATTGGGCAGAATGCAATCTCCTATAATAGTTCAAACAGGGATAATTTTCCAAGTAACACGGAGAAGAACCCAAGGGAGCATTGCGATGCCATAAACTTGAGAAGCAGAAGAGAACTCAAATAACCAAAGATGCTAGGAGAGCTATAAACATCCTTAAAGGGTACAAAGACAGGATGTTGCATAAGGAGAGAGAGAGGAAGAAGTGAAGTAAGAGAAATCAGAAAGGGTAGATTACTAACCAGGGAGGATCACTTTTCCTAACAATCATCCAATCTTGAAACCCAAGATCCCTTTCACTCAATGATTCCTGAAAAAGAAAATAGATGAACAGTTCCAATAAGTTACTAGAAAATTTTAAAAAGATTCATATTAATATTCCTTTTGCAGAGGCCCTAGGTCCTCAGAAATTGAAGGACCTAGGGAGTTTCACTATACCTTGCACCATAGGAAATTCCTCTTTTCATAAGACAATATGTGATTCAGGAGCATCCATCAACTTAATGCCTTTGTCTATTTTCCAAAAGCTTGGAGTGAGAGAAGTAAAGCCCACAACCATCACACTGTAGCTATCAGATAGGTCTTTAACCTATCCTTGGAGAGTCATTGAAGATGTGCTGGTCAAGGTGGACAAGTTCATCTTTCTAGTTAATTTCATAGTGCTGGACATGGAGAAAGATCATGAAGTGCCTTTGATCTTTGGAAGGCCATTTCTAGAAACTAGAAGAGCATTCATTGATGTACAGTCTTGGAAAAAAAAATATGAGGAACCCAAAATGGTGAAGAAGATCTTGAGATTTTTGCCAAGGCAATAGATGACAAAGGTCATAGCAATCTAGGAGGCAAGAGACCTGGGCCATTACATGTTCCACTTCTAGGCTGGCTTGTTTAAGCTCTTCTTGGGTGATTTACTCAAATTTTACTTGCTCTACATTGTCAAGTGTTTCCTTCAACTGCATTGCTTCTTCATCTTCCACCAGTCCATACACAGTGAGCACCAATTCCAATTTATCATTTGCTTCCTGTTGCCCAAGAGTAGAAAGAATAAGTGGGTCTAAATCATCAACTTGAAAACAACCACTAGGATCAGAAGGCAATGAAAGGGAACTGTAAATAGAAAATTCCACTATTTCATCTAAGATAGTCATTTTGAACTTCCCATTTTATAAATCAATGATTGTCTTAGTTGTAGCCATGAATGGGCGTGCTAGAAGAATGGGTACTTCTCACTCTGGAATCATTTGCCTTTCCATGTCAAGCACCACAAAATCAGCTGGGATAATAAATTTATCTATCTGCACAAGAATATCCTTTACAATGCCTCTAGGATATTTCATTGATCTATCTGCAACCTGAAGAGATGTTGTAGCGGGTTTCAATTCTCCCAAACCAAGCTGTACATAAATAGAATAAGGCATCAAATTTATGCTTGCTCCAAGATCTAGCATTGCTTTTACCTTATTTGTTTCTGCTATAGTAATTGAGATAGTGAAACTACCCGGATCCTTTAGTTTAGGGGGCAGATTTGTTTGCAACACTGCACTGGCTACTTCTGAAACAATTACCTTCTCATGAGGCTCATACTTATGCTTCCTTGTGCTTAGTTCCTTCAAGAATTTAGTGTAAGCAGGCATATTTTTGATCATGTCAAGCAAAGGCAAGTTTATATTCACTTTAGAAAGAATATCGTAAATGTTAGAAAATGACTTATTAAATTTGCTCTACTTCAACCTTCCTAGAAAAGGAACTAAACTATCATAAGGTGGGGATGCTTTATAGTTGACTGGTGGGTCAACTATTGGAAACACTACCTTCCTTGAATTCACATCCTCTTTTTCCTTTGTCTTTCCCTTTTTAGTTTCTGCAGAAATAATTGAATCTTTAGTTTCTTTGCAAACTTTATTGTCAATTACCTTTCCACTTCTCAGTGTAGTCATTGCTTTTGCTTACTTAGGTTGGCTAGGCAATTTCCCAAGTGTGTGGCTTTGCATAGCATTTGCAATCTGTCCTAATTGTGTCTCCATTTTCTTCATGGATGCCATTTACGGAATTTTGAGTCAATATTTTGGAACTTAGTTGCATTGTTTTGAAACTGAGTCTATGTTGCTTAAATGAAACTTTGCATGGTTTCTTCAAGACTAGGCTTCTTTGGTTGTGGAGGTTGAAAAGAAGTTCTAGTTTGGTTTTGATTGTGGTTATGTACCAAGAAAAGTTAGGATGATTTCTCCAACCAGGATTGTAAGAATTTGAGTATGGATTATTTTGTCATTGCTGGTTGTAGAAATTCATTGCATTTGCTTATTCGCATCACCTACAGAATGATCATTTGAAGGACAAATGTTAGATGAGTGACCTGAAATCCCACAAAAAGAACAAACCTTTGTTGGGGTAGGTTGTGGTTGTTTCATGTTCACTATTATCGAGCACATTGCTTTCATTTGCTTTACTGTTTTTGACATCTGCATAGATAGATCTGTGTTAGAGTTCACTTTATAAATTCCTCTAGACCAATGTAATGCCCTGCACCTCCACTCTATGTGTTTTAACCATGCCACACTCGGGCCGATGCGGAATGCTACCATTTCCCTTCTTCTTAAGGGAAATCTTACCATACTCTCACCAATTCCCTAATTTTAAAGAAAATGTCCTGCCTAAAATTCGACAGAATCTACCTTGTATTATGGAAATTTATTCCTATTATACATGTATAAAATCAAATAAAATATACATTTTTATGACTATAACACAATAATTATATTTACACAATCCCACAACTATACAGCTCCACCCAAGATTGGAACAGTTCCATGATGGCAATACATTACCCTAGATTAATACAAATCCACATACAATCTCATACTTAAATGATTTATTATGACATGCCATACATTTAGTTTACATCATTTGGAAGAAAATACAATCATACAATCTCAAAATTCAATAATAATTTACAAATTTCAATGGGATTCCAATCCCATTGCTTTACCATACCATCAGTTGTCCTCTAATCTTGCTCATCCATCCCAATCCTTAGTTGGGATTCTTTACTTGACCTGATAGCTAAAAATTTAATATAAGAAGGCATGAGTCCAGGCAACTCAGTAAGTAGGCATAGATAAAATAAAGCAATAATCAGTCATAACAACATGTTCTAACTCAGAACATGTATTAAATACAACATGATTCAAATTTAAACCATTACTATAAGCACATCACATTCTCATCTCATCTTGAGATGTACAACCCAAGGAAATCATATCATGGGGTTCATCTGCCTTATTTTGTCTATACATATCTTATGCCATTCAGGTGTATATTAACATTCAATGCCATCCTGACACTTCACATTATATCCGAGTCACTTTGGCTTAACATACCAAACTAGGTGCCATATAGATGCCACACATTTAAAACTATGCCATATTGGCATAACCTCATAATTGTGTCATTCAGGCACTATAAACAACTTATGAAATGCTTTCCATTTCATCCATATATATATATATATATAAATTCCCATATCTAATATTCAATCGTTTCATTTATGGGATAATCTTTATCTCCATCATTCATGATCTATACAAACATAATTTTAAACACAATCAGGGAATGCACATTATTCCCTATCAATTTCATCATCCATATTATCACAACATCATACTCAATTTGGGATACTTACTATCCCTATTAATCAAATATACATAACCTCAAGCATATCGTATCGTATCCACACCCATATACATATATGAAATAAACATACATATGCTCATATACATACATCACCGGGATATTCTCAATACCTTTGTATTCAGACATCCATACACAAAAATAAGCTTAAAGACACAGGATACGCTCTATCCCCATACTCACTTGTGATACTTTCTATTCCAAACATTCACATGTCTATATCATAGACCAATTCAAATACGGGATATTTCAAATCCCCAGCATTCATGCATTCATCCTATCCGACAAACACATCATTGCTGTCTAAGGGATATTCTCTATCCTGAACATTCATTAATCATAACAAATACACATTGATTTACACCAACATGGGATATCCACAATCCCTCATCTAAAACACATATGCCCAGAGCAAACATGGGATAACCACTATCCCCATCCATACATTTGAATCACAAAAGGGGCTGCCTACTTACCTTAGGCCTTTAGCTCCAAACCACTTTCCTCTCAAATACTGTCTTTTCATCCTTCTTGGATCATCCTGTAGAAGGCTAGTGCCAATTATAATACATCATTTATAGCCAATCTCGAGCTAAAATCATCAAACATATGATAAACACCAGTTAACTTAGGGCTTCTTCATAATTATCATACGAAACCTTCTTGGCTGACTAATATCTCATATGATTAGCATTTCAGCAACATGTAACTAACTCAATTAAGCTTTTAGGTTATTCGATTCATGGCTTATATAGCCTATTAGCAAAAAATCCTCTTTAAAGCCTAACTAGGGCATAACCCAAAAGTCGATTCCACTAATCCGAATCACTCCATACATGTTCTAAAACATACTACTTATGTCATTAATCATTTATCCCATGATTAATTTAATAAAATTTAGGAAATCCTCAAATTTCACTATTCATAAAAACCTTAATCATGCCAAATCCAAAATTTCTCAAGCCAAATCATAATAATTACTTCATTAGATTTTCCCCTTGAATTTATAAGCACATGCATCAATTTAAGCCTAAAAATCCATTTCCCCCCAAAACCTTAAAATCTGAAATTTGAGATTCGGTTGAGAAATAGAACTTACCATTGCTTACGAGAGTAGCAGTTCTTCCCTAATGAAGGACCAAGCTCCCAACTCCATGTGGCTTCATCTATTTGGGGAAAATCCATTGTTTCTTTAATTTTTATCTTTTTTCATGGTTCAAATGGATGAAAATTGGGTTTAACTGAAAGATCACAAGTTTTTCTAGCTAGGAAAGATAATTTCCTAGCTAAATAGGCAAGAAACAAAGTTAAATGGGGTTAGGGCATGAAGTTTGGAACATGGAAGAAGAAACGAGATGGATATAAATGAAAACGAAATGGGATTTGGGTATAAAAAGTTGCGTTTTTTTGGTACTCCGGCGTGCCATAGAGCTAGTGTCATGACATAGAAAACCTGTGTTGCAACATTGCCTCTCTGTGTCGCGACATTGAGTTCCTGTGTCGTGACACTAACCTATCGCCCTTCATTTCATCATTTTAAACTCTATTTTCTAATTTTTTTGTATATTTTCTTTTCCTCATTTATTTTCCATTATTTTTCAACACAATAATGGTATAATTTTCACATTTTACTCCCTTGTATAATCAAAAATTAAATTAAAATTTCATTTGGTTCCACTTGAAATTTGTTCCATCATACTTATACTTGCATTAATTCATTTCAAACCAAATTTCTATATTAATCAACATATACTTAACAAAATTTAACACCACAGGTGTTATAACCTACCTCTTACAGTCTTGCTCCAAGCATTTCATGCAACTCATATGTCTCTTCTGGAGTCTTTTCTCTCATGGCCCCCTTGTAGCATTGTCAACCATGGCTTGACATGGTTGTGTCAATCCATCATAGAAAAACTAGTTAAGCAATTCAAGTGGATATCTATGATGAGGACATTGAATTAATAACACTTTAAATTGCTTCCATGCTTCATGGAATGCTTCACCATCCATTTGACAGAAGGTAGCAACTTTACTTCTTAATTCAACAGTTTTTGCATGAGAATAAAATTTTTCAATGAATTTGTTGTACACCGCTTCCCTAGTTGTTAATGAACCTAGAGTTAATGTCATGAACTATGTTTTTGCTGCATCCTTCAAAGTGTATGGGAACCATCTCATGTGTAATTGATCCTCAGTTATATCTTGCAATGAAAAAGTTTGTATCATTGCATAGAAATCTCACATAAATGTCAATGGACCCTCTGCAGCTATTCCATGAAACTATAATAGCATGTTAAAATGAATGTGTTTTAGTTTATAATTTCTAGCATTATCATTTAACATAATATATGAAGGCAAAATTCGTATAGTTGGACATGCAAACTCTTTCATCAGTTGTTGAGCTCATTGAGCCACTCGATTCTCCATATTGTTAGCCATGTGGACAACTTTGTCTTCACTTAAACTTTCTGTCTCAATTTCTAATTTATTACTTCATTCATGCAATGGAAATAGAGCTAGATTCAATGATCTTCTTCCATTCATTCAAAACTCTACAAAAGGAAAAAAGTAAGAATAAAAAACCTTATATACAATTAGATATAGAAATACAAAGAATAATTGTAACTCCCTAGCAACGATGCCAAAAACTTGATAGTTCAAATTATAAATCCTCACATGTGTATGAATGTATAGCAGTATAGTGTGCGATACAAAAGTCGATCCCATAGGGAATGTTCAAACTGATTCAATTAACTTTGGTTACTGACTTATCATTATCTTAAAGGAATGTGATTTAATCTAAGCAAGTATGGATGATAACTTGAATAAACTTGCAAAAATCAAATAGCTATGAGTAATGTAGGTGAGATCAACAAAGTGCAAGGGTCTAGGGATCTGATTTCATCACTCAATGATACTCTTTGCTATTGGGACATTAGATTCACCACATAACTTGGATTCATTCTATCTAATGTGAGATTATTACCATTAGTTGTGCAAGTTTATATAAAGCATTTCCACTTATTCCAATTACCTATGGTATGTAGTGTAATTGAGGTGAAAACCCATTAAGCTTAAGAACACATGAATCAAATAGGATGGTTTAGAATAAGGTGTGTACCATAACCACCTACCCTTTTCATTTAACTGTGCTTATGGTTTTACATATGGTATGTGCCTTAACCATGCTAGATAATCAATATAATTCATAATATTGTTGATCAAGCAATATATCAAACCAAATGAAAGCAAATAACTCAATGAATGAAAATAAATGATTTGCATTAAAGAGCTAACATTCACCTATAACAAAATGTATCAAAGAGGATTACATTGTCACCTAAAAAAGTAGATTTATTGCATAATGAAAAAGGAAATTTCTCCCTTCATAAAGCTTAACACATGCAGGCCATCGTTTTTTTGCCTCCTTACTTCTTTGAAAACTCTCCTTCTTTTTATAATAAGATTCCCCCTTTAATCTTGTATAGTTTCCTCTCTAACTTATTTCTCTGCTTCCAAACCTTGCCAAAGAGCTCCCAAAAATGTGCCCTCACTTCATTTTTATATCCCCCTCCATTAGGGTTGAGCATTTGCACAAGTTAAGTAAGATCCAGAAATTCAAGATTTTTGTCTCCAGCACCTTGCAGCGGTAGGGGGAAGCCTTGCCATAGTAGGGACTCTCTGCCACATGAACATTTCAAGCTTTAGGTTCCATGTCGCAGTAGGGGAAATGCATTACCGTAGCAGAAGAATGCCTTGTCGCAGCATGATGTTGCTGACTCAAACAATATTGATGCAATTTGTTCTTTGCCACGACATGGTGTTCTATCCATCAAATTGCTGACTTTGTTGATCTTTTGCAAGTTGTCTTCCTTCCCAACTTTGAGCATCATCTTTCTTTAATTTTTATCTTTTTTTTCATCTTCCATCCACCTAGAGAAATCAATAAATTCATGTTAAATTCATCTAAATTAATCAAGGATTCACAATTAATTAAGTTTGAACATGCATGATATAAGTGAATGAAATTCACCTATCTCCCGCTCTGATACAACTTGTTGGTCCCTAAAAGAAGGCAAATACCCAAGAGGGGAGGGGTGAATTGGGAATTTAAAACTTTTTCTAGATCCCTTTGAGATATAATATCCCTCTAGCAAGCAAGGCAATCAAACAGTAATCACGCAGATAAATAAGACATCAAAATTTTTATAGTGGTTTGGGCAACCGTCCCTACTCCACTCTTTCACGCACACTTTTCTCTTAGTGTCTTGGGTTCTACTATCCCAATATAGCAAAAATACAATAGTGCTCCTATCACTCTTCTAGATTAGCTTTAGGGGGCTTACACAGTGCACCCAGTAATCTTTTAGATTCCACCTATAAGGGGCATAAACAAGATAGCTCTTATTTGCACTCAAACAGTCATAACTCTTCTGGAGCCTAGTCAACACTTACAACCTCAAGGTAATTACATGAATATAAGTATGTGAAAGTTTAAGCACAATTTACAAATATCTCATTATAAGCTCATGGGAAGAGTTTGAACCTTTAAATGCAAAGGTAAATTATCTTCTCAGAAAGTGGTTGGAGGCCTTTCAGAAATGAAGCAGAATGATTAAGTGTGGTGGCTCTTAGCTTATTTGAAAAATGAATGAAGGTTGTATCTTAGCAAAGAATAAGCAGTAAGTTTATCTTCTTCTCAAAAGTTATCTCTTTCATCCAACTTTACTCCATTTATATCTACTTTTAATTTTAACCATTGGTGGTAGGTGACCTCCATTAATTTTAGAAGACCATTTTGATTAGTTCTTTTAAAATTGTTGTCTTCTAATTAATTTCATTAGCTATAATGCCGGCAATGTTGTTTTTGCCTTGAATGAGAAGATAACTTTCTGCTTTGGGCAAGCATCGGGCGAGGGAATGTCTGCTATATTGATTATTTTACAATTTTAGGAAGAAGGCATTAAGTTCAGATAAATTTGGCCGATTCAGTTTGTCCCGTGCTTTATCCCATTTACCCAAAGTAAGGTTTAGATAGACTCACTAAACCATTACTTTGTCCAAATTTAATTTTAGAAAAATTTTGCTTAGCCATTCTTGATCAGAAGAATTTTCTTTGTTCTGCTTTGTTTGACACTTCATCCCATTTACTTGAAGTAAGTTTTGGATAAACTCACTGAACCATTACTTTGTTTGAAGCTCGTCTTTGTCTTCTGCATTTGTCCAAGATTTTTGCCTTAAGTCTTCAAATGAAGTTCCTCTTCATTCTTGTTTATCCGTGGCCTTATGCATTTGTCTGAGGCATTTGCCTTGAAACTTCAGATGAGTTTCTACTTCACTCTGCTTTGTTTGTGATCAATTTGGACTATCTTCAAATTATAGATGAATGCATTTTTTATTATAGCTTCATCTTTTACTTTGTCTGAGTCGTCAATAGGATAAACTTTGGACAAGTTTTTATGGCACAGATGAATAATGTGTTTCTTCATCTTTGTCTTGATCTTTTCATTTGTCCGATGAATCTGATTATCAATAAGATTCAAAGCTTCTATTTTTCTCTTCCATTTCTTTCAAAATGTTAAACTTCATTTGTGTATTTTTATGCTTCTAGAACCTATTTTTGCATACTTAAGCACTTAATAAATATTCATTAGTAAAACTTAATCAACTTTTGTTTGTCATCAAAACCATGCATTCGCACTAACACATTATCCTCGCAGCAAATGGGATCAAGTTCCCTCTTAAACAGGTATACTAGGTTCTTGTCATGATCGATGGGTAATGCTCAGTAAGCATAGAAACAAGGAACATTATGAGTTTCAGCTGGAGTTGGGAGTAGTAGTGTTCATGCATCTTAGAAAAAGCTAAAATGGAACTGCCTAGAAGAATATGAAGAAAAATAATATTGTGCAAAAGCATTATAAAAAAAGAAGTGGATATAAAGAACCAACAATATCAGAAATTTATTAAAATTTCCTATCTATTACATTAGACACTACTATGGCAGAGGAGTAGACACTCTCGCATAAGTGGCTATTGCAGATTTTTCTAACGTAAGTGTACATGTCGTCAACTAGTAATAAAGTGAAATTAGAGATCATTCTTAGGTGGACTATGGTTACCAAACACCAAATTGCTCTAACCCTAAATTCTATTTGAACAATTGAATGATAGAAATATGAAAGAAGAGAAGTATAAACTTAAAGTAAATGAACAAGACTATGGATCTGAACAAGTTGAGAATCAATGATTAAGACATCTAGGATTTTCAAGTTCATCAGATTAATCCTATTCAGTTTCACTTAATTTAATCAATCAATCTTTATTCCTATGCTAATAACAAATTTATCCTTTTGAATTATTAATTATTCTCAAGTAATAATAGTTTATCTTGGTTAGCAAATTTTCTACATCTCTGTAAAAATTCTAAACTTATCAAGATGCATTAATAATAAGAAATTCATGTTGTTACACAAGCCTCATGGATATCTTATCTTATGAGAATCTTATCATATTTAATCATGGTATAATTTAATTATTGCTTCTTATCCTCAAATTAAATCACAAATCAAGTAAAGGAGTGTTCACACTTTCATAAGCATTAAACTCAGATTAAAACTCAACATGGATAATGAATAAACATCAAATTGAATTAAACTGAACATTCATAAACTAGTTACATCATTTCCCTAGAACAAAGAGTTTAGATCATAATTAAACTAAAATAAATCATAAACATTGTCCTAAGCATGATTGAGAAAAGAAAAAGAATTGATAAGGCACTAAGAATTGATGTGAGAATGAATTGCCTCCAAGTTACACTCTCCTTCTCTTCACAACAATCTTCCTTTAAAATATTCTCTTTTACTACAAAAACTTCTCCCTCTTGTGAATTCATGCCCTCTCCTTGTTTCACTACTCAAAACCTCTTAGAATAACTCCCATTAGAGTTAGGTTTGACCCCCTTACAGATTAGAAACACCACCTTCAAATAACTTCTAAAAATAAACATGCACCGGACTTACTGGGCACTGAAGCACCCATCTTGGGTGCCAAGGCACCAAAAAAATCTATCCAAAATGTCCCTTCTCTAACAACATGGGCGATGTGGTGCCTAACAATATTTTTCCTATTGTTACAATGATTTCAGCATGTGAAAAGTTTATTTCAGCTTTTCTTCCTTCCAACTTATTTAATCTTCTTCCAATCATCTAAGCTTCTTGTCTGATGCTTTATTAATGACTAGGATTGCTGATCCACCAATGATATATGTCCCCATAATGATTGGTTGTCCAAAAATAACAAATCTTGAATGAAAATCCACATAACTTTTTCTAACCTCTTTCCTTTTCTCCATGCTTGCATCCACCATTTACCCTAGTGTGTCCCATCTATTTTTGTATGATTTTATCACATGTGAACCACTCCTTGGATGTCCATGATGGCCTACTACAAATTATGAATAAATCAAATCGATTAAAGTGCAATTTGGTGCACGGTTGAACAATTGAGAAGATATTCACCATTGACTTCACTGAACTTGTTCTTCTTGACAAATTGACTTGAATTATTCATACATATTAATATCTCACGTGATATATGACTTCTCCATCTTGAAAATATTATCCTTCTCAATAGATTAAGCTAAATTAAGTGGCAAATAGGCTCTTTGCTCTAAAATATCCTATTTTAGTTTAATTGACTCAAATTCCACAAAATTGATCTGAAACACAAACTAACTCCATTAAGTGCAATATTTGATTAAATGTGGATAAAAATTAATGAAATTATGTCAATTAAGTACCAAAATATGAATTTAAGTATCTTAAATATGATCAAATATGAGCTTTTCAAATACCCCTAAACTTAGCTTTTAATCATCCGCAAGCAAAATAACTACCATAAACTCATGAAAATCTTGGTTAATCCCTTTCAAACATACAAAAACATGTCAAAAAGATCTCACATTTGTACATAACTCAGAAATCATTTAAAACACTTGCTAAGTAACTTCATAAACTCATGCTTCATCAACCCTTTCTTGAAATGAGAATGTGTGTGTGCTTTGTCAATCTCATGCTACATGCATGCTTTTCAATCAACAATATGCAAACTAGTGATTCTAATAATCTCCATAAAATACTTCATAAGCTTGCTTTTCATAATCCCTCTCCAATAATATAGAAAACTCTATCCACTTAGATTAATAGGTATCTAGTAAGCTTGTAATGGGGCTTTAGGTTTAGCTAACCAAGAAAGGGATAAGGATTTCACGAAGTAAAAGATCATAAATGAATACATATGAATGTTTACTCTCTTAACTTTTTTTAATCTCTTTTATCCCACCTTCCCCCCTATCTATGGGTTGTATAACTACCATACCCTAAAACTTGTTTTGTTTTGAGTTCATTGGGATTGAATAATTAATCCTTATTAATTCCTTTTCTTTTTGTTTTTTTTTCTTTTGGCATTCTTCTTTTTTAATAGCCCCAAACTTATCTCCTTTTGCTCTCTCATGCGTCTCTAACAACTATGTGCCTCTTAATAGGTCAACCATGGTTTTTTAGGCTCAAAAGGTTTAGATGACAAGGTTAAAGAAAGAAAAGTTTAATGGTGGTCTTTCACATACTTTGCATATGTCATTCCTTCATGTAGGCTCAATAGGGACACTAGTAATAGTGATGTACTAGGTTAGCTTGAAAGGCTCAAACTGATTAAAGAATGCCTAAATAATTTCCAAGTAAGCATGTTATGTCAAAATTTGCATTCAGGGATAATCAAATAAGTTCTAGTATGCTCATGTCAATCAAAATATATAAGTGAATTCACAATATTATCATATTGTCTATATACATTTTGCATGATCATATCATAGTGTGCTAAATAACAATTTCATCATTCATGAAAAAGAATGACTCATCATAAGAATCATTAAATCATAAGTTAGTACCTATCCTTCCTTCTAAATCATATGCAATGGCAATCAAAACTAAGCATAGGTAAATGATCATCAAGAGAGACTCAATCAATCCAACCTATTCAAATTCAACAACTTTACATAATTGCTCTTTGATTTTCTTAGCTAAGTCATCAAAATTGAAGCTTATTGAAAAAAATACCTAAATTAAATAAAATTGGCCTCAAAAATTGAATTGAAATGAAAATCTCCCAATACCCCCAAACTTAAACTAAATATTATCCTCAATATTAAAAAAAAAATACATAAGGGGGAAAACTTCCTTGTCAGGGCATGCTTTCCTTTGATGGTTGGTGGAGGCTACTTTTGATGGTGGGATGAAACTTCTAGCTGCATAGCCTCAAGAAGGGATCATCTAAGATGAACAAAACCAAAAATAACCTAAGCAAAAAGAAAAAACAAAACAAAAGCAAAAAGAACTAAAAATCTTAAGAGAGAAGGGATGAGAAATAGTTCTAATTTATAGTCTTTAGCTTGACTATCTCCTTCTTTACTCAACATCTTTGAGATGGATTTTGGCTTTTTTATGCTTAGGTTCTTCGAATCTTGGAATCGATTGAAGCTTAAGTGTCGGTGGTTTCTCAATTGAAGGAATTGATCGAGAGGGGCCTTGTCCCAAAGTTTCAAAATATCTCTGCCTCCAGTTGAAGTAAAAGGTTTACTTTTCAAAGTTTCTCTTCTTCTCTTACCATCAAATGGTGAAATTTCCATGCACTAACTGCTTAGAATAGCGATAATATGCATAAACAATGATTCCCCTAAATCTGTCAAACTAGGTGCTAGAATTAGCTTGCTGGAAGTCTAGGATGTAGGAGAGGGAAGAGAGCCACAAAAATGGTAAAAGCTAGAGCTGATGAAGCATCTTATACTCACTCCATGTCGACGCTCCATTAGTGCATGGTAAGCCATGTAGATACAGCCCCTCTACAACACTATTTAGCCATTCCATTGCAAAAATCCATGTGACCTGAGCAAAAACCAATGTTTGTAAGCATAATTCTTTCTAAATTCGATTAGATTCATAAGCATAATTTATCTAAAATTGAGGAAATTATCTTACCAAATATTTTGGGGTGTCACATTCCACCCCTCTTACAAAAATGTTTTGACCTAAAATTTTAAGTCTTGCTCCATAGGTATGGATACTTGGCTTTTATCATATCTTTGAGTTCCCATGTCGCCTCATCTTTAGTGTGATTACTCCAATGAATCTTCACAAGGTGAATAAATTTATTCCTTAATTACTTTTCTTTACTATTCAGTACCGGATTAGCTTCTTAACATATTGGAAAGTTTCCCCAATCTGAATGTTTTCCTATTTCAGTATACGAAAAGGGTTTGGCTCATATCTTCTCGATGAAGATGTTGGTCCTGTCCTAAGGTAGCTAATGAGAATGCAAAATATTATATTTTATCCCTTAATACTTAGCATTTTACACTTATTTGATTCCTAAATATACTCCTTATTCTTATATTTTGATTTAGGAGACAAATGGAGTTGTTAAGTACAAAAAAGGCAATTGGATAATTTTGGACAACTTCAATATCAATCCATATTTTGGGCATAAATCTCTCATCATACCTCTAATTGAGATGATTAAAGATGCTTTGGAAACAAAAAAAAATCTATAACTTTCATGTTTGGAGTTCTAAGATATAAAGAATACATCAAGGACAACTAAGCGGAGAAAGTATCAAAACATGTCAAAAATTACACATGGTATCAATTGTGTACCAATTTTTCCATATTTAGAGAATGAGTTGGAAAGATTAATCAACATCAAAGTTGTATATCTTAACGTTATCTAACCAATGCAAGAAGAATCATACACTTCTAATTTGAAATGAGGAAGTATGGGCAAAACAATGGATATATATAACTGGTGGACAACAAACTAGCATCGTCGGCACCTATTCATAATCAACACCACCCCATCGGATAGCAAGGTGGCACCGGATGCGCTAGTGGCTGATCAAATTTTTTATTTTCTGATTTTTTTTTGGATTTTTGTGAAATTTGGCTTTGTTTTAAATATCAGTTTCTTAGAGTTTTTGAGGGTTCTTTTGCTAGGGTTTGGGGACGACTTCTTGGTGGCTTTCGACAAAGAATCTTCTCTCTTTTCTCTTTCCTATCTTATTTTCTTTGTGATTTTATGGCCCTGCATGGATAAACTTTTATTCTTGGTTTAAGGAGATAGAAGCCTCAAAATTAATATATTGTGAGATCTAATTTGTTTTAATTATTCAAGACATACTTTGAGTATTGAATGTTCTTCTTTGTTTATGATTATGATAGTTTTGTTTAATTGCTAGGAGGCCTACTAGTTTATTATTCATTATAATCTATTATCAGATGAGATGTCAAATCCATAATTGTTTAATCCTTTTAATCTGTGAAGCAACTAGGGTTTAATAATTTATTACTGTTGCAATTATTAAATCTTAGGAAGAATATTTAACTAAATTAAATGCAACCACATGTGTTTATGTTATTTAGCTTCATTAATCTCTACAAATCTTAAGATTACTATTAAATTAAATCTCTAGCACTATAGTTAGGGTTAATTGGATCATATGTTTCTCATTGATTATGTCGAAAGAGAGATAGGAAAAATAATTCCAATGGTGAATGTTCAAAGTGTGAATTGATTTCTAATTGCTTTAATGATCAGTTATGAATTCTAAGGGTGGATGTTGACTCTAAGGTTTTCTTCTCTGATAGATTTCTTTTATAACACTTTCTTCATTATATTTAAAACCACCCTTTCTTATTTACATTGCATAAAATTAAGCTAGAGACTCTCCGTGGGATCAACCCTTACTCACACTACTAGAGATAATTTAATTGGAGCAAGGTTCTAATTTGGTTGCCTATGATAGCACACCAAATTTTTGGTGTCATTACTGGGGTGTAATTCTAGTTGATTTTTGTACTCTTATGATCTTTATTTTACTTTTGAAAAAAAATATTTCTCCTTATTTATTTTTTAGGGTTTATTAGATTTTTCTTAATTATTTATGACTGTAACTCAATCTTCTAACCAAGGTAATTTGCAGTATGAACCAAAAATTGAAAGAACTTTGCATAAGTTAAGAAGTGAAGCTCAAAGGAATTCAAAAAAGGAGGACATCATGGTAGGAACTCGACCTTTGAAAGAGCTTGCCACACTTGATTTGGATCAACAACCCTTATGCATAACATTTCCTACTTTAGATGCTACTGTTAATTTTGAATTAAAATTTGGCCTAATTCATCTCTTGGCCACTTTCCATGGTCTTGCAGGTGAAGATCCTCACAAGAATCTAAAGGAGTTTCATATAGTGTGTATGAGTATGAAACCAATAGGGGTGACTGAAGAGCAAATAAAACTGAGAGCCTTCCCATTCTCTTTGAAGGATTTGGCTAAGGATTGACTTTACTATTTACCATCTGGGATCATCACAACATGGAATGAGATAAAGAGGTTTTTTTTCGAGAAATATTTTCTAGCTTCAAGGGTGGCCAACATTAGAAAGGAAATTTGTGGTGTGAGACAGCATAGTGGAGAATCCCTATATGAATATTGGGACCGTTTCAAGAAATTATGTGCGCGCTGCCCCCATCATCAAATCAATTAATAGCTACTCATCCAGTATTTCTATGAGGGCCTTCTACCCACTGAAAGGATCATGATTGATGCTGCTAGCAGAGGAGCTTTAGTGGACAACACTCCTGAAGCTACAAGAAATTTGATTGCAAACATGTAGCCAACTCACGACAATTTGGCAATAGGCTTGACTCTCTATCCAAGCCTATTAATGAGGTAAGTGTTTCATCCCTTGAACAACATATTGTAGGTCTAACTTCTCTTGTTTGCTAATTGGTTGTAAGAAATATGTAGGTAGTGAAGGCTTATGGAATTTGTTTGGTGGTAGGGCATCCAACTGATATGTGCCCAACTATTCAAGAAGAACCTATAGAATAGGTAAACGTGATGGGTGGTTTTTCTGGACAACCATAAAGGATGTATGACCTATATTCTAACACATATAACTCAAGATGGAGGGATCATTTAGCTATGGAAACCCACAAGTAAATAAGCCCACAACTCAAAATTGCCAAATATTCCAGTAGTACAAGCAATCATACCCACTTAGACAATAATAGGGACAAACTTCTAACTTTGGTATGTCTTTAGAAGATATTATTAAGTGTCTTGCCACTAACACTTTACAATTTTGTCTAGAGATAAAGGCTAGCATTCAGAGTTTAGAAAATTAGGTAAGTCAGATGGCAAGCACAATCAATTGCCTGGAGACAAAAATTCAGGAAAATTACTCTCTCAAATAGTGGTGAACCTAAGAGAAAATGTGAGCATGATTGTTTTGAGAAGCGGTAAAGAGGTTGACATTCTAGCAAAGCGACTCCTACACTAATGGATCAACCAAAAGGGAAAAGCATTATTGCAGACAAAGATATTCCTAAGGATAATGAAGTAACTCAACGTAAGTTTCCACTTCTTTCTAAATATAAGCCAATACTACCTTTTCCTAAGCCTTTAATATATCAAGATCTATTTCAGACTTTTTGTAAGTGTGAGGTAAATATTCCACTTTGATGCAATTAAACAAGTAGCTCGTTATGCTAAATTCTTGAAAGAATTGTGTACAATAAAGAGAAAATAGAAACTTTAGAGATATGAGAAAGTGAGAGTAGGGGAGAATATTCATGCAATCATTCGAAGAAAACTCCTTACAAAGTGCAAAGATCCAGACATGTTTACTATCCCTTGAATGATAGGTAACACTAAACTTGAAAAGGCCATGTTAAATTTAGGAGTTTCCATTAATGTTATGTCTTATTCTTTATATGCTTCTTTGAAACTTGGACCTTTGACTAAGACTGATGTTGTGATTTAATTGGCTGATAGAACCAATGTATATCCCAAAGGTGTAGTTGAGGATGTTCTTGTGCAAGTCAATGATTTAGTTTTCCCTACTGATTTTTATGTGCTAGATATGGAGAATTATAATCAAACTACTCCTATTCTGTTAGGAAGACCCTTCCTAAAGACATCTAAGACTAAGATAGATGTTTATAGTGGCACACTTATCATGGAATTTGATGGTGAAATTGTTAATTTAACATTTATGATGCCATAAAAAATCCTGATGATGATGATCCTGTTTACTCCATTGATGTGATTGATTCTTGTGTATAGGAAGTTTTTGAACTTGATGGAAAAGATGAATTGGAAATTTCCATTAGTAAACATCTTGAGAAGGAGAATGAGGTGTTACCTTTGAATACTAATTTGTTAGAAACTATTGCAGCATTGGATGACTTTCCGAAGTTACCAAAATCTATTTTGCAGGCATCCATTCTAGATTTGAAGCCTCTTCCCAATCACCTCAAGTACGTGTTCCTTGGAGAAAAAGGAACTTTACCAGTGATCATTTCCAATAAATTCAGTGCATTAAAAGAAGAAAGACTTGTGTAAGTTCTTAAGAAGCATAAGAGAGCTATCAGTTGGATAATGAAAGATATTAAAGGAATTGACCCATCTACATGCATGCTTCATTATTTCCAGTATACAATTACTCCGGATTGAAGAAAGATGCAACGAGTTGGGCCAACGACTGTTAACAAAAGTGTTGCTTGGGAGGCAACCCAAGGGGAGCTTGTGTTTCTTTTTCTTATTTTCTTCTTATTTCTACATTTATATTATGGTGTGGGGGAGGGGATTTAGGTTTATCTTTGGGTTATGTTTTTATATTTTTGCTTTTATCTTTGCTTTTATTTTTGATTTTTTTTGAGAGAGTCAGTTTTGGCCTTTGTTTTGGTGGTTTTCTATAATTTGAGGTTGAGGATATCATAAGCAGTATTCAACTGAGCTTGAAAAATTCATAACATGATTGATTAAGTAATCTTCCAACTTTTAATTGGTTGTTTTAGTTATTTTCCTTGAGAATGGTGATGACTAAATTTCACAGACAAAAGTTGGTGAGATTTTGAGCCTTTAGACTGACACATTCATATTAGTCTCATCCTTTATTTTCATGAGAGATATTCTTCCATGGATTTATTTCTCTAGAACTTGCCTTGATTCTCTTTGAGATCACATTGATACATGTATGTATGAACATGATTAAAGCCTTCTTTGTTATGAGCTACATGAGCTAAATAGCCTATCATTATGATTAATTTTTCCTCTTGTTGAGCCCTTTTGAGCTTTATAGACTTTTATTGTGAACCTATTTTACAAGCTTAAAACCTAGAAAAGCAATATTTTTACCTAAGCCATAGAGCTAGTGGAGTATGGGGCATCACTGCGCTATGTATGGGTGTACAATAAAAATAAAGTGTGGGGGTGTCAAAATTTTAGTATGGCTATGATTGGTGAAATGGAACAAGTTATTGTTCTTAAAATTGAAAAAAATGTCAAAGTGAGAAAGAAGGAAAAAGAAAATATCAAAATTCTAAGGGAAGGGATCTATTTATACATCATGTATTCGAAGGTGAAAGATGCCGAAGTAAACAAGTGATTGTACATGTCTTGTATATTTGAGCTTGAGTTGATTTATTTATGCTTCATTAGTTTCAATGGCTTTTAAGCTACATCTCCAAATATTTCTCACCTTTACCCTAAACCCCATTACAACCTATAAAGTCCTTATGATTCATGATATGGATGTGATCCCAGTGAAGGAGAATTAGAAGATATGCAAGCTTATGATAGATCATTTTCTTTGGAATGAATTTGAGCGGAACATATACCCTTCAAACACATGAGAGTAGAGTGTTTATTTCCGTGAGAGTTCTACTTATTTAGTTTAATCCATCTTCAAGAGAGAATGCTTACTTAATGATTGTAGGTTGTATAAAAATGATTTTTTTGATATATTATGAGTTTTGAAGAGTTTTGGTTATTCTTTGATTATGATAATTGCAACCTTGATGTTCTTTTGGGGAAGAGTGAATTTGAGTATTGCCCAAGGATGAGCAAGAGTTAAGTGTGAGGGAATTTGATGAGAATGTAAAATATTATATTTTATTTTTTTAATACTTATATTTTACACTTATTTGATTCCTAAATATACTCATTATTCTTATATTTTGATTTAGGAGACAAATGGAGTTGTTAAGTGCCAAAAGAAGGCAATTGGATAATGTTGGACAACTTCAGCATCAATCCATATTTTGGGCATAAATCTCTCATCCAAACTCCAATGGAGATGATTAAAGATGATATGGAAACACACAAAAAAAAATCTACAACTTTTATGTTTAGAGTTCTAAGATATAAATAATATATCAAGGACAACTGAGTGGAGAAAGTATCAAAACATGTCAAAAAGGAACTAAAGATTACACATGGTATCAATTGTGTTATTTTGAAAAGTAATCAACATAAAAGTTGTATATCTCAATATTATCTAACCAATTCAAGAAGAATCATAAAATTCTAATTTGAAATAAGGAAGTTATGTCAAAATAGTAGATATATGTCTGGCGGACAATAAACTGGCACCGTCGGCACCTGCTCATAATCCACTCCACCCCACTGAATAGCAAGGTGGTGCCGGTGGTGCCAGCGACTGATCAAAATTTTTATCTTCCAATTTTTTTGGATTTTTGCATATTTTGGCTCTATTTTAAATAGTAGGTTCCTAGGGTTTTGAGGGTTCTTTTGCTAGGGTTTGGAGATGACTTCTTGGTGGCTTTCGACAAAGAATCTTCTCTCTTCTGTCTTTTCTATCTTATTTTCTTTGTGATTTCATGGCCCTACATGGCTAAATGTTTATTCTTGGTTTAAGGAGACAAAAGCCTTAGAATTAATATACTGTGAGATCTAATTTGTTTAATTGTTCAAGACATACTTTAAGTATTGAATGTTCTTCTTTGTTTATGATTATGATAGTTGTGTTTAATTGCTAGGAGGCCTACTAGTTTATTATTCATTGCAATTTATTACTAGATTAGATATTAAATCTATAATTGTTTGATCCCTCTAATCTATGTAGCAATTATGGTTTAATAATTTACTGTTGTTGCTGTTTTTAAATCTTAGTAAGAATATTTAACTAAAATTATATGCAGCCACATTTGTTTGTGTTGATCTTAAGGTTGGTATTAAATTAAATCTCTATTATGTGTTTGAGGTTGTTTAATAGTTAGGATTAGTTGGATTGTGTGTTTCTAATTGACTATTTCGAAGGAGTGATAGGAAAAATAATTCCATTGGTGAATATTCAAAATGTGAATTGATTTATAATTGCTTCAATGATCATTTATGAGATTCTGAGGGTGGATGTTAACTTGAACCATGGTTTTCTTCTTTGATAGATTATTTTTATAACACTTTCTTCATTACATTCATACCCCCCTTCCCCCCTTTCTTATTCACATTGCATAAAATTAAGCTAGATACTCTCCGTGGGATCAACCCTTGCTCACACTACTATAGATAATTAATTGGAGCAAGGTTCTAAATTTGGTTACCTACGATAGCACACCAGTACCTCAAGAGGGGGGGCTTTAAAAATCTTGGCCAATATAAAACCAAAGTATTATAATAATTAGAAAATGAATCATGCAACACAGAGCACATAGGTATTTTATAGATGTTTGGCCCACAATATGACACCTACTCCTCTCTCTAAGTCAGACTCACTCACTGTACTCAGGTTTCACTAATCACTAGTCGATTTTCATGAGTGTACCAATAAACTCTTCATAGGTTGATTTTTCAGAAGCTCAACAATAAACTTATACATTGGTTGGTTTTCCAAAAACTCAGCAACAAACTTTTCTCAGTTGGTTTCCAAAGCTAAAAAACAAACTTATACAGGGTCAGCAAGCCCCTATCTTGCTATCCTAGTCAATAAAGAAATGTACAATAGAAAATAATTCTTACATAGGCTAAGTTTGTATACAATTAAACACAGTAGTTAAATGTATAGCAACAAACATAAAGAGTTTTAGACTCCCTTAAGTTGTTGTAGAGAATAAGCTTTGAATGCAGATATCTTTTTGGCACTGTGTAGTTGGAAGAAAACTTAATATCTAAGAGTAAATGCTCTTGTTTTTCTCTCTTTCTTTTCTCAAAGATATCTAATTCTTGTAACTTCTTAGAACAAACATTATTTACTTATTTTATAGCTGATTTTGAATTGTACCCATTAGAGAAGATGATGTTCATTTAATGCAAGTGAATAGATAAGATTTTTTGTCCGTTAGAGCTTTCTCACAGGTTTTCATGTCTAATAGCTATTGAGCCATGTCTGAGTTTAGTTTCTATGTTCGTAGTTAAGTTTTGGGACTTGCTTAAATCATTCAGTTAGAAACTAGCTGCTTGGCCATGTCTTAAAGTGAACTGTTATATCTAGGTTCAAATAGATCTAGAATTAAATTTTTGGACTTGGATTGGTGCTTCGCTTGCAACTGACCTCTTTCTTCGATGTCTGGAAATGATTTTCCATGTTTGGATTTGAGTAGCCATGCCTGCAATTATTATTTCGGACTTGAATAAACCATTTAGCTTGCAATAGCATATTCAGTCATGTCTTAAAGTGAATCATCATGTTTGTAATTAATATTTTGGAGTTGGATTGGGACTAGTTGGATTTTGTCACACGACTTCATCCTGGTTATGTCTGAATTTGAGTTTGCAATGTCTAAGGTTAATATTTTGGTTTTGTGTCTTCAGCTATGGCTATGTCTGGGACTTAGCACATAGGATTTTTGGACTTGGATATTTGGACACATTCAGTTTTTTTCTTCAGTCTTCACTAGTGTTTGTGTTTGGATATTATGACCAAGAATGGTTTTTTCAATCAATTGTCTTGACTTCTTGTTTAGCAATACCTGGATCTTGTTCCATGTTTTCAATTCTTTATGCAATGTTTGAACTTGCTTCTTTAGTGTCTATTTCTTTGCTTGATTGCGGAACTTAGATTTTTCTTCACTTTGAAGCCGTGATTTTTGTTTGACTTTGTACACAAATCTGAATTACTTTTGAAGTGTTTTGGGGCATGTTTAGAAGTTGTTTCACACACTACTTTTTCAAAGTTTCAATGCCATTCTTTCTTATTTCAGCATTTATGTTTTCTTTTTCATATATCTATGGATCTTGTCTCTAATGTAGTCTCATATGCAATATCCACTTATGTTATTTCCCTGATGTATTGTATATTATTACTCGCTTGGGAAATAATGATCAGTAGCTTAAACTTTCACTTATGTGCTTTTGGTCATCATCAAAACTTAGCTGGTTAAATATGTTCATCATCAAAATCAAGCCTACTGAAGAATTTTGGTTCAACAATCTCCCCTTTTTTGGTGATGACAAAACATCTGAGTGAGTTCCCTTTTAGACAAATAACATAAGATGAATAATTTAAGTATATGATATAACTCCCCCTAACTTAGTGCTTCCTCTCCCTTAATGGGTTGGATTCTACTAATATATGCCATCCATATAGTAAATTTTCATATCATATACTCATGCAATCGTACAAGTATTTCTCTCCCTTTTTGTCTTTATCAAAATGTATATGAAAAAGCATCCAATACAAACAATGAAGTGATTAGAATTAAAGAAAACTTTATTCAATTCCATTTAAGTACAAATTGAGTTACAGACAAAGATACATGTTAAAGATATTTTAGTACACACAGAGTGTTTGACCAATGTTTAGAAAGATGTAACAAGGATAGGATGGATGGAAGAAAAGGTGAGAATGAATAGATTGTGGTAAACCTCGATTATGATCGTTCAAAGCATTTGGAATAATGCATAGGCATGTGTTCATTATGCTTGGAAGGTCATGTTGGAGGAGCCAAAGTTTTGGATGGGGGAGAAGGGGATTGCTTCTAGTGCTACTTCTCCCTCCTAGTCCTAGAAACCAAAAGGGGTAACCTGGAAAGTTTGACCTTTGGACTCCTATGAAGATGATTCTTGTAGTTTCCAAAGAACGTGATATTTCTTGTAGATGTTCATTCAAGCTTTCTTCTTTTTCTTCAAAAAGATCATGAGATCTAGTAAATTTAATCGAAGAACGATCTCTAATCCAAAATATCATAACCACTACCCTGTCCACTTTACTTTCCTTAAGTGAACTTTCTTCTGCTTACATCTCTTTTTCAATTTCTCTATCACACATAGAATTTTCTCTAGTTTTCACTTCTGCGTTGACAACAAGAGGATGAGGATGAGCTAAATAAGTATAGTTGCTAACAGTAATTCAGTTGAAAAGGAGCTTCTATGAGGTTCTAGTAGATTTTCAATGGATTTTGTAATAACTGTTTGTTGAGTTTAGTCAATAGATAAGAATGCCAGCAAGGAATTTTTAAATTACTTCATGAAAATGAGATTTACTCTTGTAAATAAGAGTTTTAGAAGTTTAAGAAGATAATTAATAGAACTTTGAAGTCCAAAACCATATTTCTGACATGAAGGATTGTGTCTAAAAGTGCTTAATGAAGAGACTTGTGTTTACTTTACCCCTTTGAAATCCTTTTTCAAACAAAATTTACTTAGCCTTTCATACGATGCTCTAGGAGCTTGCTTTAATCCATAGAGGGCTTTTGATGAGCTCATAATTATAACACCCCTCCTCCCTAGAGCATTACTAGTGGTAAATTCAGAGAAAATTCGGATAGAGTCTCCCCTGATTTATCACCGTTATCCTATATACAACAGGCTAAACCACAATAATTATATACCAAATATGCAAATATAATATAGCCACCTCTAGGCCCTACCATTTTCTACACAAATTATATAACTGCTGCCTCCAAACACACATTACTACAACACCCATAGACCAGGATCGGGGTACACTGTACCTTAGTGATGAGTGGATTTCATTCACTCATAAGATACGTTTTTATACTTAGATATTTGTTATTCTTATGCAATTGTGTTATG
>JAYJMB010083977.1:4671-21376 GCA_036873735.1 Pouteria campechiana | reverse complement strand
CACTTTAAAACTTAAGGGGTAAGTTAGTTAAAATAATTATTAGAAAACTGACGGGAAAAACCACTTTAAAACTTAAGGGGTATGTAGTGCTTTGAAAGTGTGGCTTGGTTGAGAAGTAAATAAAACTTTATTGCTTATTTAATTGTTTGAAATCTAATTTTCTTTCAAGGAAGAGTAGGAAAGCATTTGAATTATCAAACAAAAGGAGACGTCTGCAGTCTGCACAACACATCGATAGACATGGACTAGGGACAATTGCACGCTGCCCCATCTTCTATCTGTGAAAATTAGAAAACCTTTCCGTCTAGTTTTCTCTTTTAAAAGCACCTCCCCTTTCATTTAAAATTTTGCTTGCAGTCCCCACGGGGCATTTGTTTATTAATCAATACAGCTATTAAAACCTAAAATAATAACCCACAAGGAAACCAGCCAGAAACCGCCAAATAGAAGCTTCCACGAGGGCATCTGCAAAACCAACAAATGGAAATTTCCATCCAAGTGCCATTCCACGTTTGGAAAATGTCTTCTCAGAAAACAAGTGTTCTAACCAAATGAGCCTGTCTAACAAAGTCACGAATGTCAATAAAATGGCAAATAAATAAGGTATATACAATTGGATAACATAAAAGTGCATGCTGCAGTGTAAGCATAAAAGTGCATGCTGCACTGTAAGCAATGTATTCATGTAATATTTACTCCGCCATCTCGAAAAAACCTATTCTTTCATCACAATTTTCTTATTATTTCTCTTTATTAATTCCATAGCTACTATCACTTATTTTAGCGACATAATAATATTTTCATTTCTATTTCATTATAAATTAATTTCCCACCATCCAAGAACGCCCTAATCCAACGAAACCATAAAGAACATCTTTGCATTGAAATTCGGAGGTTTTGGAGTTGAACGCACAAAAGCGGGTAGGATATCATTTGTAAATGGTGGTGGATGTCAATGGAATAAATAAAAAATCTCGGACGAAATATTTTGATTGCTTGAGAAGGATCTTTAAATCTTTCCAGCCCAATGGAGGCGTTTGCAATAATTCCACATCAATTATAAAATTCGGCAGAAGTTGGCTGTCTAGTAGCCACCCCAACCTATTTTCCTGCACAGGAGAGGACTCTGCGGATCTCCACGGCAACATCAACCACAATCTCTCCAAGAACAAAGAAAAACAAAAATTCTGCAAACTCATTCAAGCCTATCTTCTCCATAAAGTACTACAAACACCCCGCACAAAAAAAAAAAAACAGAAAAAAGTTTTTTAAAAAAAAAACAGACAAACACGATTTTTTACAGGTTGGATGGGAGCAAAACCTATAATTTTTTCTCCAAGGTAATGCTATTCGGAGCCCATCTTTAGATACGCTTATATTCCTCCTTAATCCATTTTTTGTTGTAGGAATAATACCAAAAGGACCCATCGTATTCTCAAAAGTAGAAGAATCCATGCCCTAGAAACATGGAGACGGTGGAGAACAGTTAAGTCCTTGAAAGCGTTTTTACATGATGGAGCAGGCATTTGGGTTGTCATCACTGAACATATTGGTGTACTGTTCTTCCTGTCTGATCACAGCGACGTTTTCGGCAGATGGCTCAACCTTCCTGACATGCCCAGGGGGGGCCTTCTTGTCATAGGACTGGGCACTGTAGGGCTGGGTGGAAATATTGTAAGGAACATAAGGCCAAAACTCAGCCTTTTTGCCAGTGGCTTGGACCTTCTTCAGGACCTTGTTTGCTTCCACAAAGCCAGTCACAGTCACCTTCTGTTGTTTCCGATTCACGTCTACAGATTGCACACCTGCAAAGCCAAATGCCTCAAACACATCAGCTGTCTTCCCAACAGAAAGAAACATCATATATTATATAGAGGAGGAGATAAAGGTGGAGGGGCATACCTTTTATTGAAGAAACTGCTTTCTTCACCTTGTTCTCACATCCCTCGCAGTCCATCCGGACTTTAAGCTCAACAGTCTGCAACTGCTTCTTCTTCTTCTTGTGGTGGTGGCCGTTGCCCAACAAGCCGGAGAAGTATTCCAAAGTGCCTCCAACACCCATGTTGTGTTTTGGGCTAAAACGCTTGAAACTTAATGGAATTTGTAGACACAGAAGGACTCAAGAAAAGAACCCAAGCTGGCTCTTTTTTGAAGAAATGGGAACTTGGGAGGCGGAGACGTTGAAGACGAGAATGCTTGGGATGCAAGAAAGGTATGAGAGGGGGGCTGTTGGGATAGAAGCTTAGATGGAACTTGCGGAAGAGGGTGTCCAGAAAGGATGAGAATGCTGATGTAAAAAATCTGTGGGCCTTGGATGGGAAGAATTCAACAAAAATCCTAATATGGGTGTGTCCTCACAATTCCAGGAAAACAAACGAGGACGAGGGAAAAAATGGCTAGCAGCAGTCCAGTGCATGGGCCTTTATCACCCTTCAAGCCTGCTTATATAGACCTCTCGGAAAAAGCAGTCCTACCACAAGGAAAGCTGGCGGAAGCAGCCAAAAGTAAAAAAGAAAGCCAAAATGCAACATCTATGAGCTCAGACCCTTTGGCCACTGATAAAAATTGATATTCACACCCTTTCATTCCATTACGCGCCCCGTCTTTGTTTATCTTGGCATTTTATATGTGCAATTCGCATCCCAAAACGACTAAAAGACCGACATCTCCGCTGATAGCTCATGAATCCAGTCTCAGATAGATAGAATCATCCTATCCGTTGATTTATTTATTAAATTTGATTTTCGTCACCTTTAGCCGTCCACCAACTATTCGTTTACGACGCCATTACAGTACCTACCATATGCGTCCCACAGATGGGCTTTAAGTGTAAACTCCTCCATACTCTGCCAGAGCATCTAAAATTTCCTCCACTAAAAAAGTATCTCCCCCTCGCATACGATGAAGATAGCAGAGTATTAAATCGGGGCGGTGGAAGAAAGCTGTTGGGAGGAGTGTGAAATGAGCATTGGTTGGAAAGAGACAGGCAAGCGCCGGGCGCTGGGGAAGTGGGCCATGCAATGAACAGTGAACTGCATCCCGATGTCATCGAGCTGGCGATAGCGCACGCGGTTATTTGCTGGCTCTTGTGTGGTGGAAAATTATATAACAACGGCGCAGTTGGTCCGGGTCCGGGTATGATAGCTGTCGTTACCCGACTCCGACGGAGCAACGATTTCCGTGCACTCCCGTCCAGCCTTTCCAATTGATACGCATTCAGCAGGAGGAAAATCACGATGGGCGATTGAGGGTCGAAAATTGCCGACTGAAATGGCGAACTTTTCTTTAATGATCTGAATCATTTGATTTTTTTTTTTTTTTTTAACTTGCCACGTGACATGGTTACAACCCACCTACGTAAGATCGAAGACGACTGCAGCATTAAAGAGGGGATCTGCTTTGTGATGTGTATGAAATTCGATGATCTCTCATGGTACAATAACTAGAAGAAGAAAATTTCCAGCAATGCGGGTGTACGTAGCAATGTAAAAACTCAGTGAAAAGTTGGCTCGTCGCGAGAAGTAAAAGTGTAATTAAACAGTGAAAGTCATAAATTGGAGTTTAGATATAGCAGTGACTAGAAAAATTTATTCTTGTAAAAAGACGTTCTAAACATGAAATTGACGGACAGTTAATGGAAGAAAAAAAATTAAAATTGCATTTCCACCGAAAATTATTGACTGTTGGTGCATGGAACCGATTTCGGCTTCTTCCGACACTCACAAGAATAGTAAATCCATGATCTGTGCTCCGCAGAAAGAACTGTTGGGTGGCAGTGAGGTGGCGGAGCATGAAGAAGCGGGCGCGAGCAGAGCAGAAATGGTGATACGCGTGTGATTGGAGAGAGGGGGAATTTCGTGGAGAGTCATCGGCCGTTGATTGGGCGGTGGGACGCGTTGAAAAGAAAGCCCACAGAAAGAGAGAGACCAAGAGCGACTTTGGCAGCAGGGGCCATCGCTTGGACGCACGTGCCAGGCTGGCATCTTCTGTCGGGCACTCATCAGAGCCCGTCCCTTTGGGGCCCACGACGCGGGGCGAATTTTTATTTTTTTTGCACCAAGCATGGTTCGTTGATGATGGGACTCGCGTGTTTTTGGTGGACCGTCGACGATGCCTTACTTGTGCACCCACTAACACGTATGCGACAATTAGCCAGCACCAAGGAAACAAATGCACACGTGGACATATTCTCTTTCTTGGATGGCTCATTAATCAATTTCTAACTCCATATTTTCTTCTTCTCGTAAGGAACCTGAGATTGTGATTTGTGCAGTTCAAAGCAGCAATTTTTTCATCATTCAACTGGTATACCGTTTGAATAAGTAAACCTGCGTTGCCGTGGAGAGGAGGGAAAACTCAAATTGAATTTTCTATTCCTACCGAGACGAATTTAGGTCCTGCTGCTTGGAGAGCAAACAACCAGCCTGCCTAACGAATGAGTCGTAACCCAAAAAAAGAATTGATCCAATAGCACACATCAATGCCTGCCTCATCTACCAAGCTTCAAGGGCCGGTCATTCGTTAACTCATGCAATGAAAATCACGTTCAACACGCAATTAGTAGCTGTTTGTTTGAATATATATAGATGCCTGCAACCTCAAATGATCCTTTTTCCAGGCACAGTTGCTGATCAGATGGCCCAGCTCACCAGTTGCATCACTCATGCAACCTCAAATGATCCGTTTTCCAGGCATAATTGCTGATCAGATGGTCCAACTCACCAGTTGCATCGCTCAATAAAAAATGGTGGTTACAAGTTATGAGATGAATGAGAATACAAGCTAAGAAGAAGAATAATTGATTGAGAATACAAGCCAGGTATTGGGATGGAGTATTGAAATTTGAGCTCCCGGACAAACACAGCATTAATAATTGTTATCTTGGTGGTAGGCCAGTGAATAAAAATGAAGTGGTTTTGGTGCCACGACATGTCTCATCGGGGAGGCTATGGAGAGCGACAGGCCGTAGAAGATTTGGCGGAATGGTCACCAAAGTGTCTTGGGTGCAATTTTCCACACGTGGCCCACCTCTCGCTATACGACACGTCTCATGGGTGTGGAGACCAGTTCAGATAAATATTGATGGTGATGTGGAAAGACTGAACGGTAGAGATCGATCATTTGTTGAAACTAGCCAACATTTTCTTCCATGTCTAAGAATATGCGGGTGCAGCTCAACCTCTGCCGTGCAAACGTCCGATGCAATTACTCCCCATCAACGGACACGCTTGCTGTTATATATCCAACACACGAGTGGAGCTGTGTGATTTTGGTGTGGGCATGCACGGTGCCACCGTCGGCACGTAAGGTGGCATAGGAGTTTTTCATATTTAGATGTTTTCACCATTAGATTATTTCGGAACACAAATTAGATATATTAGATCAAAAAAACATCTAAATTCTAAATTAGGTGATTATTTACTGTAAAAACAAAAATAATAAAATTTTTACACTCAAAAATCAGTTCATGTTATAGATTTCCCAATAAAGATGTAAATTTTGACTTAAAAAGCAAATCGTATTTCAAACGTTTTATAGGTTTAAACGCCAGCAGAAAGCGTGCAGGGAGAGTCTACAGCCAGCGTTGCGGACGATCGGTGTTCCATAGTTTCGGCAGGCGACGCGCATGAATGCGTGTGCAGCGTATACTAGTACTACTCTTTTCGTCGTTTTCGCTTTCATTTCGACGTCGCTTAAAAAAAATGACCTTTGCGTAGCGTAGGTTTCCCTGTTCTTGGCCGGTTGCCGCGGGTGAGATTGAGAATCTAGTTGAGTGGTCCACGCAGGCGTGCAGGTCTTGGAATCCGAAGAGCAGGTCTTGTGTGGTATTCTTCTCTACTCAGTATTGTATTTTTGGTGATGACTTGCATTACTCGGTTTGGATTTTGGAATCCGAGACGTGCGTGCAGCAATCAGCTCCATCATCAGCGAGCCTACCAGCCACATGGGTGCCGTGCATGCACGCTCAAGGAAGAATCATCGTCCGATTCTCATGCATCAGCCAGCCGCATGCATGTTGAGACTGGAGAGACTCCTCCTCCTCCTCCGGCCATTTGCTTCTGCTCTGGCGCTTATCGTGTGGTGCCACGATCATACGATTGATATTGATAAGACCGATCCTTGAAGACCTTTGGGGTTTGAAATCTCAGTAATGATATTGCCATGTGGAACCCTGAATGATAGGACACATCCCATCTACTCCATTTCTCATTAACATTATTGCAAGCTTGTGTTATAACATGAACTGAAGATTAACCAGTGCGAATCACATAAACTGCTGAAAGTTCATCTCCAGCAGAAGTATGAACATGACTGACTTATCAAGGTTACATCAAGAACGTGTAAGACGGCAGCCAAAAAGCATGGTGTATTGATCATCTCAGATCAAGCAAAAGTACGACTACGACTCGATGATCGAGTACTTATCAAGGTTGCATTCGGAATCTAAGATTGATTAAGACAGACAGCAGTGCAATTGTGAAATTAGATTATGCGAGAAAAAAGCTTGTTTGAGAAATGCTACAGGAAATTTGAGAATTTCAGTCATCGATGATCTGCGTAGGCAGGATCACAAAATGGTCTTGTGGTTTAACGAAAATAAATCTCATCTTTTTTTCTAATAAAAGAACTTCATGAAACACTCGAGAAAGTTGTAATTTATGAGATGGATATTTTAGCACTTTATCTTTCATAGCATTACTTATGCAAGTAATGATTTTTTCATCCATGTACCGAAAGTAACCGACAAACCAGTTTGCTGGCTGGGAAAGAAAGAAATGCATCTTTAATTACATGGGTGTTCTTGGAATCTCTCTCACAGGAAAATTAGTGGAAAATGAAATATATATATATATATATATATAATTTTAGTAGTAGTAGTAGAATCCTGTGAATGCGAGAAGAAATGGAGAAAAATAAGTTACATAAAGGTAAAATAAATTTTTTTTAATAAATTGATTGAAATAGCTGATTAAAAATATAGATAATAATTAAAATAAAATTATTAAGTTAGACAAAAATTAAATTAATTAAGAAATAGGAAAAGGAAGTCTAAATTTAGAAAAAATGTACTCTGCATTCTCATATCTGTTGTCACTCAGCAACGCTCAATTCCATGATAAAATGAGAGGGAAAAATAAAGAAAGGGAAATGAACAGAATATTTTGCACCACTGTTTGCCACTAACCAAGCCGAAAAATATAGAAAAGGTATGAAACGTGGGCTGCTGGTGCAGGGGAAAGTAACCGAAGGCTCCATATATATTATAATAAGGGAAAGGAAGAGAGCCAATTCTAAAAGCAGCGTATACACCAAACTTCGCGACATAGAACTTAATAGGACTAATCATGGACGTAGTGCATTACCAGGCAAGCAGGTCTGCAGCAGAATATTATACATTGAAGAAATGTGTATGCACTAATTCTCATCTGAGAATTGAAGGAAGTGGAAGGGAATTGATTTTCATCCACTACCAAAGATGATACAGATCTGGCGAGAGGCTTCGATCTTAATCAGGAATTTACGTGGGGCCCACAGAATATCAACCCCATGGCATTGGGACCGCGTGTGGGCGCGCACGTTCAAATAAAAGGAGCTTTGGCCCGATTTCACTTTTTTGGTAGTGCTAGGATGGTAACAGGGGGTACTTCGGGAGGAGAGCATGCTTCGGCTTTTCGAAAGTGCAGGAGGCGGTGGGGTCCCGTCATTCAAATCATGTTCGTTTCACTTCCTACTGCCTAGGAAGTATCTACAACCGTAGGAGACTGTAGTGATGGGCACGTGTAAAATAGAGCGGAGAAGGAAATGAACTTGTATGACACAATGGAGGGAGAAACAAGAAAGCATGATGCACGTCAAATGGAGAAGAATTTGACATAGAAAAGATAAAATACAATCATAATAAAATTTGAAAATAAAGATTGAAAACTACAAATAGCTGTTGAACCTGTAGATATAGATAGAATATGTATCTAATTTGGCCTAAGGACGTAAATATACTTAGCGGGAAAGAAAATGCAAAAAGGATTGTAACGATTAAGCCTCCATCCTTAATACGCCTCCTTCAGCACCCATCCATGGTGTTTGATGTTAGGCATGCATCTCCCCATATAATCTTACTGATCAAATAGACTGAATTCAGAGTGTCTGATAAGCAGCGACATCACTGGGCTGTTGGATACAATGGGCATCATTAATAACAAATGAAGGACAGTCCATGATGAACTAACAAGCCAAAACGGCAGGCTCCACGGATAACGTCGTGGCAAGTTCACGCTTTCTTCATGGGCAGCTCCTTCGGGGCGGTGTGGAGCCAAAGCTAGAGAAGGCAGAGCCAGTGAGTGACATGGACACACCTTGGTTCAACTCCCAAACTAAAGAATTAAAAAAGCAAAAATAATAAACAGAAAGGACCCGCCAAATAAATAATAAAAAAAGACAAGGGAAAATAGAAATGATCATGGAGCAGTGGATAGATATGAATGGCGCTGTCAAATATGCTAACGCATCCTGGGTTGGGTAGGAGCCTCATACGGTCATACCACCCGTCACATCGGCTTTCGTCCCAGTCCACTAGAAAACAAGTTTAAATCACATGGGTGATCTGCCCACAGCAAAATTCATATAGGCGGGGCGGGCCCAACCAACCACATGGTTCGCATCCCGACAAAAGGACGCCGCTGTCAGTGGACAAGGGAAGACGCTCGTCTAGTCCTTACCGGCAGCAAAACGAGATGCACTGAAAGAAGCCCTCTCCATCCATGCTGCATGCTTTGAACCCTAAAAAATATTTTTTAATCACCCTTCCCCCTCCCAGTCCTGAGCACACAATATAATAGAAGATGGCCGCATTTGTAGCTAACATCGAAATCTCTAAAGACAATCATCCAAGTTCCCTGATTCCTTTTATCCCAAAAGCTTTCAGATTTTTAATTGAAACTAAGCTACAACCTGCACAGCTCGATAACTTGGTCATATGAGCCTCGCAGACTACGCTGCTTCTGCAATGATTGCCAGTTCGCCGAAATTTATACTTGAGGGGTTGCCGTTTTAGCTCATTTGATTTCATCAAGGACTGGACGGGCCATCTTTGGAGCATTCCGCAATCAATTGGGCAGGCACTGGTGAGAAAGGCCGGCCCACAAAAAGGCAGAGGTAGAAGAAACGTCTCATCCAACTCCGACGAGCACTCAGGCAAACGTCACGTCTTACAAAGACTCGTCAGTTTGGAGCTAAAAAATAAACAGCAACTAAGGGATAAGGACAAGCTACATGCAATGGAATTGAGTATGCATGCATGTAACAGTCGATATTGAAGGAATAGACACCCACGAACAGCAGCCACGATCAATCCAATGAACTCCAAAAACTAACATTGGGCCGACAAGAGACCCCTACAACAAACTGCATTTTTACACAACGCTAACATTAAGATCTCTATTAGGCTAATAAAGAAGCTACATTATACTGTTAATTAGATACGATTTGATGCAGTAGACATGGTATCAGAAACCTCAACAGCTGCAACCACCACCATGACAAAACCAAGGTTGCAGCGGAGGAGGGATTGTTGGGAGTTCTACCAGCAACAGCCGGAGATACTGCACGGCCTCCCGGGTTGTTTTGCTGCTCATTAGCTGGGAGTGGATTCGGAGGTCTGTCATTTGGGTGTGGAGTTAAAGATGCCCTAGTACCATTATCAAGATCACGACCTGCAATAAGACCAGCAGATTTAATTAACGTTGCATCCAAATGTTGAAAGAATGTTGCAATAATTTACCATTGTCTTATTAATTAAAGAAGACTCAGAAATATAATCAGGTACAGACCCTGACCAGTGAATGACTTCCATAAGTTGAATTTTCCTTCCTTTTCACAGTATCTTATGAACCCATGAGACTGGTAATTAATATGAATCGATCCTTATGCAGCTAACATGTTAGACAACTTTGGAGACTGCACAAATAGGTTTAAAGCAGGATGGACTAATAGATGTAGCCAATCAGTTGGACCTGAGACCGAATTAAGAAGATATGTTTCTAGCCTTGAGCTAAATCAAGGTTTATATCAACATCTACACAACATTCTGGACATAAACCAAGCCTGAAAATAAACACAGCAGAACTCAACAAGGCCCCTGAATCTGTTCCAATTCAGATCTGTCTCATATATGGCTTAATATCCCCCAAGTCTGTTTAGCAATCAAGAAAAGAAACGGAAAATAAAGGGAAGAAGTAGTATCTAGAAAAGTAGAAAAAATGGAGAGGAAACAAAATATAACAAAATAGGTAGATGATTTAAAATGAGGAAAAAAAAAGACAAAATACCTAGGCATTTAGTATAAAAATAGGGGTAATGATTAAAAACAAAGATAAAAAGAAGAGGAAAAATGATTTCCAACCCTTCTATTTGTAACCAAACAGAGGAGTGATCCATATTAAAGGAGTTGCAAGTGCTTATAGCCATTGCTTAGTTGTATGGAACATGAAGCAAAGTCAAAGCAAACCCACATGTCTAAGCAGGTTAGGCATTATTCAAATTGTTGGCAACTACAAAAAAGCTTTAAAAAAAAAAAAAAGAAACAAACAAACAAACTGGTACTGGAAGCATCAGTCAGAAGCACAACTGGACAAAACAGCAATGACTAATTATGATCAAGCAGGTAACAACCCATCTGCAGATTTAATGATGCTAAAAATGATGTAGGAACAAACTTGGCTTCATAAGCGGGGAAGAATATGTTTCGAAAGTCAAAGCTTGGAAGGAATGAATCTGAGTGGTAATTGACGGGGAGTGAAGCAGATAAGAATGATGGTGCAATTAAGGCCCTACTGGCTTCCTGCAATAGAGAAGCTTCAAACAACAATGCTGGAGTCAAGTGAAAAATAGCTACCTCAAGCTAGGGCCAGAACCATTTGAAATCGAAGTGCACTCCACATTTGCACTCTACATTTTCTCACCTTCCAAGGTATGGTTGGCACATCACAATTTTACAAGGTAAATAGACAAGTCCATTTCACTGAAACATTATCAATGGTATGAGCTACAATAGCAAGAGATGCAACTCACAGTTTGAACGTGACCATCCCAGTTTTAATCTCTCTCGGTCAAACACAATGCGATAACCTGTCATCAAATTCTCTGCATTTGAAAGTAGCATCTTTTGCTCAGAATGCAAGAAAAAGATTAAGGTGAAAAGAAGTAAAGGATGAACATGAGGAACAACAGAAAAGAGACACTCACGCCCAATTGTCCCATGATCCTCACTTGTTGACTGAATAGCTAAACAAAACCCAGCCAACTCTCCCTGCGTATTAATAAGGCTAAATTGATATTTCTGAATGACTCTAGAGAAACAGAAAATTCAGGCAGACAGACTGAATTGGACAATTCAGGCTATTGGACTCCAAATTTCACATTGTGGCCTATTGATTTGCATCACACATGCAGCAAGTGGTAGTTTGCTAGTAAATAACATGAAAGCTAATTATCATGGTTGTTGTCATAATCATTTTGAGACATAACACTGCCAGGCTGCAACCATGGGCCAGCACACACACAAATTTGGTATCTTTTTGTCCATAAAAATTCTTAGCATTCCATAACAAAATTTCCTTAACATTGCAAAACATAATGCCAAAAGAAACAGGTCCAAAACAGATATGTATAAAGATTTCAATGAGAATCCAATTGAAATAATTTCAACCTTTAGGTTGGATATAAATCTCTAGAATTCTACAGGCAAGTATCTATGACACAACAACATGAAGGAACATGACTTTTATTTAACTTATTATCCCCCAAACAATTCCTTTGTCCAGCTATAGCTCAGTTGGTAAACACCAAATATTTGCACTGGTCCAATGTCTAAATCTCGCAACATTAATTAGCTTGCAAAATTATTTATTTATTTATTTTTACTTTTTTGTAAATTTCAAAGATTTCATTCCAATTAAACTTATATTAATGATTGCAGATAGGAGTATTTGCAAATGTGAAAGGAAATTGAGTTCTTTCTCTCTGTCAAAAATTGAAAGTGGTTACCTGCTATAAGCCTAACGCTTAATACGAAATTGGCCATGATTCTATGTTTCTATATTCCATGATTTCAATGCTGTACAGAATTATACTCAGTTCCATTTAAATCAATACTTAAACCATCATATGCTAGAATTAAGTAACATAATAAACTGAGAATACTGAGAAGGTAATACTGAGAGCCAAATGCTCATATCATTCGGTCTTTTAATGGATGCAGAGTCACACAAACATATAACCAGGCAACATACCTCATCCCCAAAGTAAGGAAAAATGGGATTGTGAACTTCAAAGCTCTTGTTCCCAGAAAATCTTAGAACAACAGTAGGAACCTTGGGCATATCCAATGAACTGCACATGTACAAAGAAATGTAAAAATGGGAGACTAACTATCTGGCAAAGAAACCATGAATTTCACCCAATCAAGCCATTCAAGGATACCTAGCCTTATAGCAGTACTCCCACGGCCCTTCGTATGTGAACTTTGAAGCATTCATTTGTCTATTGAACTATAATTTCATAAAACAATAGTCTTAGTAAAAATAAACATAAATAAGTCAATTAACAGCAAGAGAATAAAAATACCTCCTTAGCAATCATATCGTACACATCATCAGGAAGAAATGTGAATGATGACCCACTATCAACCTGTGCTTGGAAGCCAGTTTCTTTAAGGCATTTACCTCCAACACAAATGCCATCCACTCCAACAATATATGTGAGGCTGAACAAAGTTCCAAATGAGTTGTAAATGCACATATAGATATCAAGCTATGCATATAAAGAAACGGTAGCCTTTGTTAAAAAAAAAATGTAAGCAACAACCCTCAGAGAGAGATATACCACAGATGCAGCAAAATATTTTGAGTTCCAAGACAAACTGCAGATGACCTCAATTTGAAGAATTAATTGAACAGGATTCTAATATGAAAAGATAAGAATTTAAAATAATGCACTGTGGTCTTGACACACAAATAAGCCGACAGACAACATTTATCTTCAGAATAGGAACATGTTGGATGTCAAAAAACAGTTCTTTCAAAGAAACCCAGACCAAAACTTAACATTAAATATCATAGCATTTCAGGTGCCTTACTATTTTCCTTCCCATTTCAAAAATGGAGTAGATTGTTGGGTGGCTGAACCTTCATCTCCAAAGAAAATTCTACCAGAATCATCATCATCAAAGCATATTGAGAAAGAATTTCGCATTAATCCAGCTTTTGCAAGGAAGCTTGGAACTGATATGTCCCCAAAGCCCAAACCAAGAAGACCATCAGGGGCTATACCATCCAAATATCCACCACTTTGTTTCCTCCCACAGCTACATCAATTAAACAAGGGGAAAATATCAGATCCTTCATCCAGAGTTTGGCACCATTGGATAAAAACAGGCTGAAAGACATTATGACAGTTATGAAATTGCAAAATATGAAGCATACCCTATAATTACAGAAGTCTTCACTGTGCTTCTAGATGTGCGGTCATCGCTGGAAGCCAGGTATAACGCATCCTCAATCAACAATCCAGAAGTTGACGTATTGTCTGAGTAATAATTAACAATGTAAGGGCAAGGCTGTTTAGGACTTTTGCAATTAGATCCCAAGGAACAGAGCTCGTGGCTGCAAGACAGGCGCTTGCTGGTGCTGGATTCGGAAGGGCTATAAACACCCAGATCTCTATCCTGCATAATAGATGCCCCAAATACCAGGGAGCACCTGCCAATCAATCATTGGAAATAAGTGCTAAACCTGTTACCAAGTATTAGCAATATTTCTTGGATGAAATACTATTTTTTTCATTCATTTACTTTTATTTATTTTGAGTATTTCTGAATTTAAAGCACCAGCAACTGTTTTATCATCATCCCGCATAAAATAGAATCCAAAAAAAACAAGACTCCCCGAGACCACCATGGGTGTGGCAACCAACTTATTTAGGCAGTCCAAAGATCAACTAGTATACATGCAAATTAATTGCAAATTGAGAGAGTATCCACAACCTTCAGTTGAATTACACAACACGAGTATTTCAGTTCCAGCTGAAGTTTAGCCTCACAGCCTACCTTTGTAAAGATCATTGAATCTAAAAGAAAATATGAAAAAGTTGTTAGAGATGTTTGCATAAAATCAATTGATAGCCTACCAGCTGTCAAGCTGCAGAACGATTTTAAAAAAGTTTGTCAAAAGTGCCTTTGTTTATAAGAACCCAGCACATGGTCCCAAGCCTTCCTCAAAAAAATACAAGATACTTCTACCAACTCAAGGAGAAAACTCTCTACTGGATCCAATTGCATCACAATTGCCATGTCATCCAAAAACATGGTATAAGCACTGAGTATAGCCAGGCTTGATAAAGCCATGAATTGGCTAAGTCCCAAATTAGTGATATGAACACCATCAGAAGGTGATTTCTGCAGTGTATTCAGAGGGTTTCAGAAGCAAAAGAGAAAGCTACAATGCTAAGAGCAATTTTCTCTTTTCCACAGGGAACAGGAGATTTCACAACCCCCAAAATTTAAAAAGCAATATATTTATGCAAGAAGAAGCTGAAACGAATTAAGAATAAGAAGAAAAAAGAAGAAAATAAAGATGCAGACATATTGCTAGCAATTTTCAGAAAAACAAAGACAACAGTTGGCAATATTAGGATCTTGGCATACCAGACTACTATAGTAACTGGCTGACAAGGGTGCACACTGTATGCAGTCACATGGAACCCAAAACAAGTCACTTCCAGCATCTAATGCAACCAGAAATGAAACATTAGGAGTTCCTACATCAACCCATGTGTAATGTAACCTGTCATTGAAAAACAGAGTGTCTCAGCTTGGAAATGCTTGGTAAAAAATAGAATATGAGTCTGAACTAAACGGTGAAGAGAATAAAAATTGACTAGAAAGCATAAAAGAAATTTAGCGTATGGAAGAACATGGACAAGAATCAATGGCAAGGGAAAGATACTTTCACCATAGAACTATGTTTCCTGAGGATTATATTTTGACCATAAAACAGCCAGTCCACATTTCAGATAGGGAAACAATGTGAATGCTCCATATACCAAACAAGATGCACAACTTCAGAAAAAGATTGAATTATCTAAGCAATCCAGTTATCACGTTGCCACTAACTGGAAGATCACAAATTGGTGATAAAACAACAAATGAGGATGGGCGGAAATTTGTTCTTCTTGACCAGAATTCAGTATCAGTACATTATAGAATGCCAGCACATTTTATGATTAGGTTTTTGGCAATAGATTTTCAAGCAGTAAAAGCATTATCTGTGAACCAAAAAAAAATATTGACAAAGGAAAGAAGATACAAACCACCTTCAGAAAAATCTGAGGAAAAGTGGAATTTGAAAAATAAAAAGGACAAGAGGCATACAACATTTAAATCTAAATGTATGACAAGATTAAGTGGCATGAGACAAGTGGAGATGGATCTTATGTGGGATCATTTTCATGCAATTGAAGGGTTGGCAATTGTGCTTTGCCTTTGCCATCTTATTGGCCTAAACATTAGCATCTCCAACAACCCAACATAATGTGATAAAGAATGAGGGTGAGATCATGCATCTCTAGAAAAATTTACATTACTATTCAAGGAAATTAACTGTCTTTTCCCTTTGAGATAACACACAAATCTGAAGGAATGGTGCAAAACACAGGCAATAACTCCAATATCACGTTTAGATTGAGGAACCCATAGTTTTGGAATAGAAAAATCACTCCCGTCGAATGATTTTTTTTTCAAGGCAACATTTGACTTTGGAATCCTCAAGCAGGCTTCTTGTTTCAATTGTTGTTGGCATCATATCATTCCTACTGATGCTCAACAGTAAGTGAGGTACATTTGTCAGAGACAAAGTAAGTCACTGCAAACGCGATAAATTGGCTATTTGGCAGCGTCCAAAGTGTACACGTGGGATATCAGGGTCATTCAAAAGGCAGCACCCGCCTCAGACGTTACGTTACGCGGAAGTTTACGGGACTTAAAGGAAACACGAAGATGGACCAAAAATTCCAGTGAACATGCAAGATGATACCCATCTGTCATCACGGACGTGACACATCTCATCAAATGCACAGCAGATCTCTCCTCGAGTGTCAATTTTTAGAAATAATTTACATTATCATCTACAATGTCATAAATCCAAGATAAAGAAATGAAAGAAATGAAATGAAAAATGAAAAAAAGAAAGAAAATTTTATCTCACCATCCAAAATCATTGCCCAGAGAGACGGTCTCGCTTCCTTCAACCGGAAACAGAGATTGATACTTGGGATTGAGCTTCAGCTTCTGCCTCTTCAAATCAATGCTGACGAGAATCTGGTAGTACTCCAAACTCCGGCGAACAGGCCACGAACCGGCGGGGAGCTCTCCGTTCCTAGAGACCATAATGGACTTAGCTTCATCGGAGAATCTGTGTATGAGTCTGGAAGACAAGGTGAGAGAGCGGACATTCCGAAAGAGGAACAATGCCAGGAAGAGGCAGACGAGGGAGTGAGTCGCCATGGCGAATCGGGTCAAATCCCGAAACGAGATAAACGGATAAAAGAGGCGGATCTGGTGTTTCCAGTGATAGATGGAGAAAAACCTAGGGTGTTGGAGAGAGGGGGAGAGATCTAGGGTTTCCGTTGCAGCACATTTCTAATGTGGAATCTC
>JAYJMB010083955.1:0-21383 GCA_036873735.1 Pouteria campechiana | reverse complement strand
ATATATATGTCACAATGAGTGGACCATTATAGGATCTAGAAAGTGACAGGTTTCTGTCCAGATTGATTATTGTACAGCTTCATCGCCGCACACGTGTTTGGATCCACTGACTGAGCATTGTGATGTTGCTTACGTGTCCCAGCCGTTGAAGTGCGGTAAACCTAAATTGGATTATTTTCAGAACGAGGATTTTGACGTCCAAATATCCAACGCGTGGAAGTTCGGGGCAAGAAACTGTCGAGAGAAACCACAAAAAAGGTGCTTTGTTTTGCCGCGTGTAACAGTCAGTGGCAATGAAACGAAAACTGCCTTTCTTACTGAAAAAATAATAATAATAAATAATAAAATAATAAAAATATATAAAGTCATCCAACTAACCCAATTTGCCATTTTAGCTAATCCATCATAAACAGAATCACTTTTTGGGAAAGCACAAGCGATCCGGTCGTGGCGAGAGAGCTTAGAAGTGCTTGGGCATGCGACCACGTGAAACAGAAACAAGGATTTAAATGAAAAAATCAAGTTAATGGCCTTAACAATCAAATTTTAAAATTGGATGGCTCGTCGGCCAAAATTTCTCAATTGCGTACCTTGTAAATAGTTAGGTAACACCAACGTTATCAAAATGGGACCAAACAGACAATCAGACTTGTTCATCCATGAACTAATCAGCTGACCCGCTTGATTTAGCCTAGTTGTCTGGTTCAATAGTACTTTTTTTTTTTACTTATAATATTTCTAATAAAATAATAAATTAAAGTGATATAGTATTATAATAAAAGATCTATATATTTAGATTGATATTTATAATTTAAATTTTTTAAAAAAAAATTATATTATTTTTATTTAAAATAAAAAAAAAGCTGTACTAGCCACTTCGAACGGACCGTGAATTGGAACCTGACCGGTGCAACTACCGGTCCGTTTTGGATGACGCTGGGTTAAGACCATTGAAACATAAGTTATCGGAAAGTTATTGAATTTTGTACAACAGTTGCTTCACAGCAGTGCTAATTTTGGGCAAAGTGACGTGTTGCTGATTTCTGGGGACCACCAAAGTTTGGACGGAGTCACGAGTGCAACAGCTCTTGGGTTCATGCATTTGCCTTCTCAGCGCCGAAACCCCGATGCACGAAAGATTAACTGGCGCCGTGGATTTCGGGAGGGAACTTAGTGAAGAATACTCCAGCCGCGACTTACACGACACTCGGGCAACTGAGAGATCGCAACAAATCATAAGTTAATTCATATGGAAACATCAAGATGGAGTAACATGCCATGGTAAAAAAAAAAATGCCAAAAATTAACATCGGTTGAAAGAATCCCAACCTTTGATTCATTTACAATTGTTTGATGAAACAAGATTAATATCTATACATGTTAGCCGCTCGGCCCAATCTTCAATCAGAAGTGTGGCGTGCTGTTAATGAAAGATCTGAACTGACGCCCAAGCATTTGGCATGCCGATGGGAGCTCGTAATTTGGTCACATGCTTTTTACTAGGTCATCTAACTTAGCACCCGCGTTTCATCGGTTGCCGCCAGAGTACAAAAAGTCCTCCCCCTTAGGGAGGTGTCCGCGCATTTCAGTTGAAGTCAAAGCCACCTTAGGTGGCAAGATGTGAAAGAGCAGAGGGTGGGCCCCACGCGCAAAGCACAAGCATCCAACGACACCGATAACTGCCTCATAATTGCGATTGTCATGTCTCTTATACGGTCCGGCGGGTCGTTTTTACCTGTGTCGACGAGTTGACTCGGTCCATCTTGAGGCCCCAGAGATCCGGAAATTCAAGCGCCAGACGCAGTCGCACTCTACGTGCCAACTGGCACACGTACTTCGATTGCAGACGCTGCCAGATATGGTCCAGAACACTTGTTAAGGCACGATGACGAACTCTGCTAAGTTGGCACGTATGACAGTTTATTATTATTATTATTATTATTATTATTATTATTATATGTAGCCCTTGAAGCTGCGAATGCGAGGTATGCATTGCAGACGAAGTCACAATTTCCCTTTTACTGGGTAATGAGAATGAATAAGATACTGCAGATTTTGTATCATTCGGATTCTGAAGATGACAAACGGAATGCGTGCAATTAAAAAAAATGCAGGTGTGGATATCAACTAATAACCTCGCTCGTGACCGCCAAACACAAACAACAATCAGACCAATCGGCGGATGCAAAGAACGTCATCGGCCGATCGTGTCTGCTGGATGCGCCAAAGGATCGGCAGCCCAAAATTCCCCAAGAAACTAGCTACACCCTTTTCTCTCTTCTTCTGCACCATTCACCGATAGTAGTAGTATCTAGATCTGATGATCTGGTGGTGATCTGGATTTGGACGGTCTTGACTTCGGCTAACGTATCAACGGTCCATTATTGTTTTATGTTTTCCTTGGTGTGGGGACACGACGACATGACGGGGGCAGAACAATATATCCCGACGGAAAACTTGGGAATGTGCCGCGAAAGGCGACATTGTTTATCACTTTATCCGGACTGCCCAAACCCAGATAAGCGGTCGCGGAGATCCCAAAAAAGGAGTCGCGGTATTGCTTTCCTTATTAACATGGAGCGTGGACTCCACCCACGTCTTTACGGCCTCAAACAGTTTCATCTAAACGACCATCTGCTCCCTGCGCTAGGCCAATCTCGGCAGTTTTTCGTTTGCTTCCTCGCCCAGCTTACCCTACTCAGATAAGGAAATAAGCCGAACGTCTTAAACGCCTGAGAAGAGCGGAATCCGCATCATTTTTATTTTATTTTATTTTTACCAATTACCTATATTATTTTAAATATGATTTAATTCATTCATTTTTTACGGTTGAAATTATTTTAAAATTATTAAAATAGATTGACAATAATCTTAAAATAATTTCATTAATACAAAATCCTCTTCCTAATTTTCTATGGTTAAAAAAAGTAAATCATATATGAAATATTTTAGTTCCAAAACATATTTTTGCATGTAGACACCCAGGTTAGAGATTCAGATTCAAGACATATTTTCCCCATGCATACTATTGGAAAGTATAGATTTTTGTTCTAACCATCCATTTGTTACGGAACCCATTAAATCAATGGCTACAGTTTATCCAAAGGGTCCCACTAGATAAATTTATTTAAAGATTATTAATGAGCTATTTCATATTTTATGTACTATTAGAATCACAAAAAAGTATGTTTGTAAATATATAAACCAACAGATAAATTATGGGTTCCTGTGAAAAAATTTTGGTGTAAATATTCAATGTCTATAAGTTTTATTTGATGGCATCCACTTGAGTACTTAATCTATTTTTTTGTGTTAAAGAATTAAATCAAGTTTCCAACATGTTCAACGATATGATAAATCTAAAATATAACTTGAGAATTTATTTAGTAGAAAGGGTGTAGTGCAGTGTTAAACAAAATGTAAAACATGTAAAAAAATAGGTTGATCAAGATGACAATAACAAGCAAATGTCATATTAATTAAGTTAAAAGAACAATATTTTGCATATAAAGGTTGATTGCTTTGCATATATCTGTATTTAGTTTGTGAAGAAATCTCTGGTGAACGGTGGAGGAAGTCTCCTTAGATTTGGTTTGCCAATAAATCTCCAATAATCTCTGGTGAATATTCAAGGAAATCCCTTTAGATTTGGTTCAAAGAGGAATCTCCGTAGTCTTTGGTGAATGTTCGAGAAAATCTCAACAAGGAAGTTGGGCATTATGACATCCAAAACCTTGGATGATTTTACTTATTTACTACTTCATAAGAAATATTTAACTGCTACACAGGTATGCTATGACTGAGAAATAATTAATCCCTATCAAAAAAATTGAAAAGTAGGGACGTTATTTCTTTAGATAGGTGTACGTGAATTGAATCATAATTTTCTTTTTAAGGTGAATTTTTATTTCTTCCTGAAAACAAACAGCGTGGAGATGAATTTCGAAATAAAAAGAAAAAATAAAATAAAGATTTTAATGACACCAACAGCCCAATAAATAATAAAAATAAGCAAAGAAGTTTAGAATAAAAAGAATAATAATTAAAAATATAAATAATAAGGTTAAAAATAAAATCATTACAAATGGATAGATGGATCATGCCACTTATGTTTATTATTTTCGATGAAATGCATTTCCAACCATTGGGTAGGCCGCAAGAGCCAGGAAATTATGCTCACGCGGAGGCTCACGTGAAAGTATAATGATTGGGAAGCGGGGAACTTTCTTCGAGTCATCCACTTGCACCCATCAAATCAACATGAACGGGTCCCAATCGCAACAACGGGAAAACAGCAGATACACCTGAAAAAGTGAGGTTTGCATATTCAACACGCGGAGGCGTGAAATGCTGGAAGAAATTACCTTTTCAATCTGTCCGAACTTTCAAGGTTTGAAATGCCGCCATCTCTTTGCTTAAAACAGAGAATTTCGCTCTTTCGGGTCGTCCACGAGCCTCAACAACTTGATGCACGGCAGTGATTTCTCTCCTGCCCGTTTATTTATTTTGTTTGGTATAGCCCATCTGAACTGTTAAATGCTTTGATGGTTGTGATCCAAGATCCACACCCGATCACAAGCTCTGATCTTGCATTTGTTGCTTTGTGATGCACGTAGCATCTAGCGGCTCCCACGCGCTCGTGAATTAGCGGACGGTACGAGAAATGTGGGAAACTTCGCGCCAGCTGCCGCCACGAAACGACGTGGCCGACAGCCAGCGGGGCCCGGTCTGGGCCGGGCTTTTCGTGCAAGTAATTACGTTGAGCGAACTGCGCGTTTTTAACAGTTTTCGACGCGTCCTGGACCATCAGTCACGATTACTTCTACTTGGACGTCTCCTTGGAATGTGGACCGTTCACATGTCCTGTCCATCCCATTTAAATGATCTCGTGGATTGGAATTCTCACTTCCTGTGGAGAATACAACTGTCCATCCATATTGATTCTGGTTTTTTGTATTTAGACCTGGAAAATTGGAAGTTCTTTCTCCTGTCTCGCATACCCGTAGCATAGAATATTTATAGAATCTCGCGCAGTTCCAAGATACTGTGTATCAACCTGCAGCTGAACCGGAGTAGGAGAAAGGCCGACAAGTTGGACGGACGATTCCAAGGGCGAAGCGCATGTTGGCTCGTTGCCAAGGGGAAAATAAAGACGGAAAGAGCGAGTGGCGGGCCCGATCAATCCGCTAAAATCCAGCTCGAGTTCGGTGCGTTGCTGACACGTCAGCTGATGAAAGGAAAGGTTGCAGACACTCAAGCCGACCTCTTCAGCTCTCCGCCCGTCTCAACCAAATCAAATTCCGCTTTGCTTGCGCTCCGGGATTTCCCGCAGTTCCTTCTTTCCCTCGAATCCCTCCCGCCCCTGCTCCTCTATTCTCTGTTGCAGCCTTTGCAAGATTCCTTTCGATCCTGTGAGTAGAGAATCTGGATGTTGATCTCTTCCGTGTCTCTTTCTTTTCGTTTTCTTCTCTGTTTTCTCCGCTTATCGAGTATCTGAAATTCATCGCAAGTGAATCGCTTTATTCGCCCATATTTCGTTGAATTGACACAATTATGTAGAATTGATCACTATTGATTTATCGGAGTTTTCATTAGTTCAATCTCCGTCGTTCTTTGATATTTGGATTTTCGATTTTTCTGAACTCCGCTCTTATTTTTTCATGTATGTTTTTTTTTCTTTAATTTTAGACGAAGAAGCCACGCCATTTGAATTTTATTTTGTGATTATCTTTCTCCATAGGTTGATCTCTTCCTATTAATTATCGTTTCTTGAAGTTTCGTTTTCTTTCTGGGATTAAAAAAAGTCCGCCTGCCGTTCATTGATAACGATGGATTTTGTTTCGGGTGCTGATTGGATGGAATCTTTGGGTGACTTGCAGGTCGAGATTGGCTGCAGTTGCTTGAATTGCCGTCCGTTTGCCTGTGACGGCAAATTTTGATTTTTTGTTGTTGTTGTTGTTGTTGTAGTTGAGTTGCAAAAACATTCTGGTTCGACCTTCGATTTCATTGCGGTTGGTCGTCTAGAGGAAGGCTGAGCGCCTGAATAAGAAGCATCTTGGTGGTATTCAGGAAAACAATGAGCACGAGGAACAGGTGTACGGTTCCTCTTGAAGTGCTGCTCAAGCGCGAGCTCACTAGTGAGAAGATCGAGAACCCAGATATCCTTCATGGGCAGGCCAGCGAGAGCAAGAAAGGCGAGGACTTTACATTGTTGAAGATGGAATGCCAGCGGGTGCCTGGGGATGGAAGCACTACGTTCTCAGTTTTTGGGGTACGTTGGTTTCTTATGTGGGAAGCCTTGTTTTTTCTTGTTGCATTTGATGCTAAATTTTGAATCTTCTGCAAGTCATTTCTCATTTTGGGAAGTGCTACTTGCATTGGCTTGCGATCATGCATTTTAAGCTTGTTTGCTGTGCTTGGATGCAAATATTTATAGACATGTGAGCACACAGCTGATCTCAGTGGGGAGTGAAAGAAATTGAGGATCTTCTTTGGAATACCTAATGAGCAATTAGAGTTTAAACTGCTGTTGAATTTCTTTCCAACCAAACTTGATGGCAGCATAATTACCATTTGCACCTACTGGAATCTGTGATGATACATTGATTAAGAGATTAAAGCCGACCTTCCAAAAGGTCCTTGATCGTTGTAGTACTGGTTTAAGTCTCCAGTAGTAGGATCAGGCTCTCGATTTCAATTTCATGCAGGAAAAAAAAAAAACCGCGAGTTGGTAATTTCCAGTTTACTGGATGTAGTATTCGATTGAAATCAATAATGCGTCCAATGAAACTGATTGTGTTATTGTTTTCAAATTAATGTAGCTTCTCATCACTATTACAATCTCATGATATGGTGACGCACATAATCAGCCACTTCTTTCTTTCCTTTTTAAGACTTTTCATTTTTCATTTTCTTAGTATTGTATTTCCATTTTTGTTATATTTCTAATTGTCTTTAGTTGTGTCTCTAATGAAAAAAATTCTCCTCATAGTCGTACGATGGTGATCCTCCTACAGGAGCTAGGGGTTTTGGTCCTAGCATGGGACCTGACTAGCAACCTGTAATTATTCATCTATTCTAGTGCTTGTTTACAGACTATATATAATAACCTTTTTCGAAAAGTACTGTGAATAATGGCAACCATATTGCTGTTGATCTGAACTGCACTGCCTCTCTAGGTTTCGGCTGGTGATAATTACCTTATGCATACTATCAATTATACTCTATTTTAAGCTGCTCACTCATAATGAATTTGTGCTTTAGTTAGTAGACTTAAACTTTGTCATCTTTTTTTCTCTGTAGCTATTTGATGGACACAACGGGTCTGCTGCTGCTATATATGCCAAGGAGAATCTTTTAAACAATGTCTTGGCCGCTATTCCTTCAAATCTCAGCAGGGAAGAGTGGCTTGCTGCACTTCCGAGGGCTCTAGTTGCAGGATTTGTTAAAACAGACAAAGATTTTCAAGACAGGGGTATGAGTCAAGCATGGTACTGCATGCATGCGAATTTGCACCACTAAATGGATCAAATTAGTATCTCTCTTCTAAGACTTTTTCCTGGTCCTAAATCCCCATATTCAAATTTGTTTGTCATTGTCCTTCTATCTGCTCCTTTAAATGATAACAGTCTATCTTGCAACCCAGCGCTACCCCAACCTGCCTATCCACCACCACAAGTAAATAAATAAATATAAAAAAAGGAATTAAGAAGCAAAAGGAAAATAAAAAGGCACACTCTCACAGCCTCCCTTCCTTGTAGGCGTTCACGTTACACTTCTAGAGCCTCTTCTTGAATCATCTTACTCCTAAGTGTCTCAGTTTTGTCTCCATCGCACCTGACTAAACCATCTTCAATTTACCAATTCACTCTTGTTAATAGGTGCAGTTCTCATACTTACACCAAAGGGAAAAAAGTTTCTTGTGCCCTTTTCCTACAATTATCATGTTATTATGTATGGAGTTGTATTTGCTTTCTCACAATTTATTGATTTCCTTTTTATTTGTTGTTGTTGCTTTTTCAGCACAATGTTCGGGAACAACAGTCACTTTTGTGATAATAGACGGGTGGTTTGTAACTGTAGCGTCTGTTGGTGATTCATTATGCATACTCGAATCTGCGGAAGGTGCAGTTTATTGTCTATCAGCAGACCATAGATTGGAAGCTAATGAAGAGGAGTAAGTCCTGGTTCTTATTGCTCCTGAATTTCATTTCCTATTAATTTTGATTTATTCAGGTTTTTATTCCATGTAATTATGCAGGAGGGATCGAATAACTGCTAGTGGGGGTGAGGTTGGCAGGCTAAATGTTATTGGTGGTGCAGAGGTGTGTGTATTTGTACTTATTGAGTCCCCTGTATTTATCAACATCAAAGCAACTGAAACTAATGCATTTTGACCTGCTGAAAATCTACCAATTTGGTGCTGTTGTTTTGTGTGTGTGTGTGTGTGTGTATGCATGTGCGTGTGCATGTGCATGTGCATGTCATGATTTGTTGGTATTTCATTTTGGTCATATAATATTATTAGAAAAAATATTTATGCTCAAGGTTATTATCAAATAAAGTTCTCTGTGAGAGGTGGATCTACTTTGTGTTCAACTATCTTAAAGATCATCATTATAGCCTTGTCCTACTCCTAACTAATTGGAGGTCAGCTACATGAATGCTATTCTTCTGCTGCATTCTATCATTGAACATTTCCTTCACCGTTGTTAAGAAAGTTGGTGAAGTAAAATGGAAAGGGAAGAAATTAAAAGAGAGATGAAGGTCAAAGGATCTTCTTCTCAAGGGTAGGAGAAGGGAAAGCAGGATTCAGGAAAGAGACAAAGGGGAAAGATTTAAGAAGCCAAAGAAAGATAGAGAAAACCCATAAAATTTTAATTCATTAATCACTTGTATTAACCATGATACATGCTATGTTATTTATAGAAAATAAATCTGCTGACAAAAACCCCAATTCGTTTGCTTATAAATAAAAAAAATGAAATAGAATAATAAAAACGACAATCTAAACCATCCATCAAGTTTATCATTGTGTTGACTATTTGATGCATCCATCAAATCTCAAATCAACAATAAAATATCCAAAATCCGAATTAAGCATCCCTAAAAATGAATAAATCTTAATGTGTTGAGGAGTCTCGTTGTGTTCTTCATTAGTTGGCAAATATTGAATCTTAGGATTTGTATTTGTTTTGACTTCTGCTTTCCAGATTGGCCCCTTAAGATGTTGGCCAGGTGGCTTGTGTCTTTCAAGATCTATTGGTGATATGGATGTTGGCGAATTCGTTGTGCCCATTCCCCATGTAAAGCAGGTTAAGGTATGTTGATGTTGATCTTTATGGTTGTTAGGTAGTTAAGATGTCAAATCATACCAAAAGATATGTAAAAAGGATAGAAAAAGGTGGAAAAGTTTTCCACCCATTTTTTCCCTATTACCAAACACACCCTATGTTGACTATTTTTACCCTATATGTGCCACACTATGTTGATTCAAACTAGTTCAGCATTTTATATCTTTTCATATTTTATTTGCCTTTCTAAAATTGATAAAAGAAAATTCTCAATCATTCTTGGACCTACTGAAGACATAGCCCAAGATCAACAAGAATGGCATAATAGTATCACTGTAGCTAACCTCACTTAGGTCAAAAATAGCATATGATGATGACAACAATGATGATTTTCTTATCAACTTCAGTTTAACATCTGTCCAAATGTTTTCTTTAACTGGTTAAAGTTATTAGACAATTAACTCAGTTGATGGTCGAATGAGGCAATCTTAAGTCTTGGACCTTTTTTTTGTGTGCGTGTGGATGTTTAGCAATGTAGCAAGGGTTCTAGTCGTTGATCTTGCCAATTCAGATTTATCTAAGAAGCTTCTATGTTAATCATGTTTATTTGTTGCAGCTATCTACGGCTGGAGGTCGACTTATTATATCAAGTGATGGAGTTTGGGATGCAATGATGCCTGAAATGGCTGTGAGTTGTTGCCGTGGGTTGCCAGCAGATGTTGCTGCTGCTCAAATAGTCAAGGTAGTATCATCTAACTGAGACCCTTATTGCATTGATGTGATGGCTCTCTTCTTCTTTTTGATCACTCGGTTCTGTTTCACTTTCAGGAAGCTTTACAGGGCAAGGGACTTCGTGATGATACCACTTGCGTTGTGGTAGACATATTGCCACCAGAGAAGATCACACCTCCTTCTGCAGGACCAAGGAAGCAGAAAAAGGGTGTTTTCAAATCAATGTTTCGAAAGAAGCCTTCTGAATCCTCATCTAATTCCAATAGAGAATTTTGTAATCCAAATATGGTTGAGGAGATATTCGAGGAAGGATCTGCTGTGCTAGCCAAAAGGTTTGTATTCTCTAGTCAAAATCATTAGCAACTGCTTATATTCCTCTGAGTTGTGTAACTGTGGCAGAAGATTTTGTGGTAACATTTGAGAATCTGGCTATAGGTTTTCTTATTATGTCTGAATTTACCTTTTCTTCCTCTAATGGTACTGGTCACTTCTTGAGGTGGTAGAAGCATGTCTAAACTTTAGGAGATAAGCATCTAAGTGAACGTCTCATGTTTTTTATGCAGCCCTTGCATCTAAGTGAACGTCTCAGGTTTTTGATGCAGCCCTTGTTCAAACTTCTTTAGATACATCTATGAGCCCTTCCCATGCTTATAAGTTTTCTTTCAGTGGTTATTCACATTTGAAGAATGGGCTCCAATAGTTTGAAGACCTAGGATGGTTTTGAGCTATTTGACTCATCACAAATTGCACTATCATTACTATAAGAAATATAATGCTTTATTGCCTATAACTATTTGGAATCTGGACATGTAAGCGCATGCATCATATTCTGGCACCTATAATTGACTGAAACTGAGAAGACATTAGGTTTTTGATGAGTCTGAACCATGACAAACTGAACAACCAATTTACAGGTGATTTATTCATCAAAATTAGCAGCAGTAATCTCTGTCACTGCATTTCTAGGAGCTCCTATGGAATATTGCATTGTGTTGCCCATTCAAAAATGGGGTTCATGTGCTAGTCGTCAACTTCAAATCTGCACCATCAGATAGTGCTATACTTTGGTAGCATAATAGCATTGGACGCTCAGTTTGATCGTTTTTCTCCTTGCTTTTCTTTCATTTTGAACTGCATGTGGTGGAAATACCTTTGTGGTCATTTTATCATTGATTTGAATTATTGTCATGTGCTGCAGGTTAGAGATAGATTATCCCCTGTGCAACATGTTCAAGCTGCTCATTTGTGCAGTTTGTCAAGTGGAGATGAAGGCAGGAGAAGGCATTTCAGTGCATGCTGGTTCTTCACTGGGTGGAAGATTGCGTCCCTGGGATGGTCCTTTCCTCTGCTTAAGTTGTCAAGCAAAGAAAGAAGCTATGGAAGGGAAAAGGCCATTAGGTATGATTACACATGAAATAATGTGACATGCAATTCTTGGCCACTATCCTTGTACCATAAGCTTGCCACATTGTACATCCCTTTCCTGCCATGTCCAATATATTAGAATGTGCAATTTGTGCAAAATCAACCCTGTCGGAAAGATTAATTAACATGAAAGAGGCCGATTAAGTTCACAATGCGGGCCAATCCTTTGTTTTGGGCAACAGTTGACCATTCATTTTTAATGGTACAGCCCACATTATGGGTGGATCAGCTTTATTTTCATTTCAGGCAGTTATCATGTTGCGGTAACCCTGTCTGTCACCCAGGTGTTATGCGTATGCAAAAGATTGGCAAAGATTAGTGTAGTCATGTAGATTCATGGCTGAAAGATACATGGAATAATCGATCCTTTAAGCTTATCTAACTTGGGTATTATGGTGCTCCATTTAAAGGCGCACTTTTCGTTCAATTATACAATGGTAAATGTGGAGGTCTAATAATAATCTGAAAAGATATTCATCTGCGGCACTGCCCTTATTTCCCTTACCAAATGATTATTGCCACTAGCATAAAAGGGGCTATTATGACAACATGTCTACAATTTAGTAGGCTTTCAGCAGTACACTGGAAATTGGCATGCTTCCTTATTTACTTAGGACAGTGTCTCTATATGAGCAACTTCGGATCATTTGAATGAAGCTTGCTAGTGCTTGATAAAAACAATAACACTTGCTTCATTAATGTTTGGATAAGCCACACCTGTGTGTTTCATTCTTATTTCCCCCATTTTCCCTCAATGCAGATCTCTCATCAAGATGTAGCAGTGCAAGTGGGTAGCACTTACCACTTATCACAGAAATCACGTGTATCAATGATTTCAGCCGAATGGCATGGGAGATTCAGTGCTCACCCTTGATCATTGTACCCATTCACACGTTGCTGCCTTGAGCTTTTTGGCTCCATTTTGACATGCTCCTCAATAGCCAAAGCTGGCGGAGAGTAGTGTTTACCCATTTGCAGATCTCCTATTATTTCTAGCTTTGACTCAAAATTGGAGCCAGAGCTTCTTCATTCAGTTCAGACACTGCATTCTTTGGTAGAGAGTTAATACTTTCCATCGTTCTGTGGAAGTTTGTAGATAACTACTCTTGGCTGGATTAGCCATCATTCTATACCAATCATTTATCCTTCGGTACATTTGAAAAGGTTCCAAGTTCTATTTATTTTGTATTAATTTGACATGAATTTCAGTGAAAATAATTTGTCGAAGTAATTTGTTCCTCCCATGTAAAGGATAAGAGGAAAGTTCAGTCTTGCTTGCAGCAAAACTTGTTGATTTATTCATGCAGGAAAAAAAAAAACGAAAAGGAAGGGGAAAACAGAGAGACAAAAAGAACAACATTATTCATGCAGGAGAAAGGAGAAAAACAGAGGGGTAAAAAAAACATTATTGTAGGAAAAAAAATGAAAAAGTAAAGGGGAGAAGAGTGTAATCAAGCTCTATTCCATTCATTCACTTGGTCTGAGGTTTGGAGTCTAGATCTGTAACCGAGGGTTCACCAAGATGAGATCTGCATAATCAGCAACTGCAAAGGAAGAAAGCACATGAGCCTATACCAATAAGACGAAGTCAAGCTATCTCCATTATGCTTTGGCCTACTCCTTTTGCTGCTAATTTCATATCGGCCTACATAATTTTCAATATTCCATTCAACCCATGTAAGTAGCATAACAAGGTTTTGTGTGATCTCTTAATCTACTTGGAAGATCAGCATTGTCATCATCATTGTTCATGTTAATCTATAGGTATTGCAGGTCACTATTGACATGCTGTTTGGGCGTGCCAGGAGGCCACTTGATGAATAATCTTGGCCATTGAAATTTGCCTAGAATTTCGGAGAACCTTACCAAAGCTGCGAACTTAAAATCCACGTGTTCCTAGCATTCCAGCAATATCTCTACGTAGCGTGGCATGTCGCTCTCTTTTTCGCGTATGCGAAGACAGGAGCGATCCGGGTATTTCAATAACATTTTGACAGCGGAACTGGTTCGGCATCACCTTTTGTGATATATCATGGAGGTTTAATACAAAGGAGATTAGTTAGTATACTCAGTACACCATGTACCAACCACGTCGAGACTTAAGAGATGCCCATATGATCTTTCTTACTCACGTGACCTGCAAAACTCATACGAGCAAGTTTGATCCAAAATACCCACGTCACATGTGCATGATTTACTCGGACAAATTAACTAATTATCCTATATAATATCGCAAAGGTGAAAGCCAATATGAAAGTCCCTTCCCTTTTAGAACAAAGCTCAAATGAGTTCTCATCTAAATACAGAGGGTAGGTTTCCACTTTTCAAGTATCATCATCATCGGATTACTCCGGCGGGTGTAAATACACTTTTACGCTTATCTGGACATACAAAGCTTGATATTGAATCTAAGTTTTCCCCTTAATCCAAAGCCTAATAATAATAATAATAATCAGATCATTAAATAGTTAATATAGTTTTTACTGCTACTCACAAAAATCACAAAACAATTAAAGCAAAATTTCATCAAGATGACAACAGTAAAAGTCACCAGTGTCCATTTATCTCCTCGAAAAATATTTATTACAGCAGACCCGTAAAGCAATAAGAACAAGATGCCAAGACAATTTATAAACTTGTGATGTTGAGGAATACAATGTACAATAAAGAGATGAAGAATTGAGATAATTCCCGTACTCAAAACCACACATTCAGTTTGAAGTCCAAATTGAGAGGTATAATTTCATCTTGCTGTCACAATCTTCAAATTGGCATACCTGCCCAAAGGTTCCTGGGCCATCAACCTGGCAGTAGACTTCAGGTGAATCCATTCAGCCCCAAGTGCACAGATTCCACAATTGGGCACAAGCTGCCACACATAATATGAATATATATAGATGAAATATTTAGCTCCCGCACGCCATACAGTCATCTCGGTTTTCCAGGGAACAAACAACCTGTGCCATTTTGGCTTCATCTTCATCACCCACTCGCTTGGGCTTCTGTTATGTTTTCCACAAAAGCCACCAGGCGTTAGTAAGAATAGATATAGTAACCTAAGTATAAATGAGTGTGTGGGAGCACACTCATAATGACTATGTGAAGCACAAGGAAAAATATTCACTTTTGTGCCTTTAAGCCGGCAAATCATCTGTTTGTTTCCCATTTTTCTAGAACAGACTGACAGGCCTTTCATGTGGAAATCAGTATATATCATCACCATTCAGACACTTTCGAACATTGAAGGGGAAAATATTAAACACACATGCACAGACGAAAAGCTTCTACCTTGAGAGCAGAAGTGTCCACAGTGAACTTGATTGCATCAGCAGCAGCACGCGTTCGCAGATAATACATCCCAGTTTTCAGGCCCTGTCAATAAAACATCACAAATTACATACAAATCCATGTGTACTCAGATCTCAGATAGTACCAAATGATAAAGTATGTAAAAAGAAAGTATTAAAAAATATACAAGTCAATGTCAGCATAATAGCAAGTGACATCAACCACAAAATAAAATATTTTTTTTACATAAAAATGTAAAAAAAAATAATGAAAAAGCACACTGTCTTAGACAAATGGGAAGGCTTTTACACCCTTTGACTTCCAAATGTAAAGGAAAGAAGTGCATCCAAACACACTAGGTTAAATCCTATATTAAATCATCAAGCCTTGAATACAAACGGAGAGATCGCATACCTGGGACCAAGCATGAAAGTGCAGGGATGTGAGTTTTCCAAAATTGGGTTGATCCATGTGAATATTCAAACTCTGGCTTTGATCTATAAAACACCCACGATCAACAGCCATATCAACAAGTGTCCTTTGCTTTATCTCCCAAACAGTCCTGATATAATCATTTAGCAGCATTATTTGATAAGCAAAAAGAAACCAATAAAACATTCAGCACTGCCTATAGATGAGTACTATATGCTTACTTGTAAACAGCTTTCAGTTCATCTGGAATTTCAGGGATATTGAAAACTGAACCATTCTCATAGATGATCTTGTTTTTCAGAGCAGGAGACCAGAGACCCATCTCTGTTAAGTCATGAAGTAGGTGTTTATTCACCACAACAAATTCACCACTGGCAAAAAAAAATAAAAAAAAATTAGATACATAATAGTGCATGAATGCACTAGACAAATTTGGTTTGTATTCTTGATATAAAAGGAAACAAACCTCAGAACCCTGCGGCTGTATATATTTGAAGTGTATGGCTCAAAGCATTCATTGTTGCCAAGAATCTGGCTGGTAGAAGCAGTGGGCATGGGAGCTACAAGAAGGGAATTCCTCACACCATTTGTAGAGATCATTTCCCTTAAAGCTCCCCAATCCCAACGATCAGATGGTGTTACACCCCACATGTCATGTTGAAGAATTCCCTGCAAAATGGCAACAGTCAGCTAAGAAAGAATTCAAGATAGACCAACTATTACACAAATTTGCAAAAGAAAACATGTTGAGACGGTCTGCTGGCAGTGAAGGGATAGGACACAGGACCACGCAACAAACAGCAAAACCAAATTATTTCGCTCTTTAGTTTGAAGATAGATCCTGGCAGATTATTGATTTGCTTTTTTTTTTTCACAACAAAAGCATTTATGCAAACTGATTCCATTTAACAGGTGCCAACAGCAGGACCAGGTCCCATTGTTGATCAAATGGTCATTACTTGCAGGTAGATGCATGCCATAAACTGCAAAATGTTCTCAAACAAAATGCAATTTTCAGTGCTACTTTGTTTCAGAGCCATTGCAACAGACACAAATGTGAAAAAATTTGCTTTCTTGTAATAATGCTTTTCTAACCCAAACCTTGCTCACAGGACTCCCAAAATAAGTCTCATATGGACCTTCTTTTGCAGCAACTACAGAAGAAGCTCTCAAAGCATGGTAATATATTGTCTCAAATATGTCCTTGTTCAGCTGCTGAGCCTGCATTAACCAGCAGAAAAAATATATACATATCAAGGCATATGCCCTTTCTAAATTGATATCGAAAACCAATTGAACCTTGTTGGAAGCCTGTAGGTACCTCTGGAGAGTCAAATGGCATGCCTAGCAAGATGAAAGTGTCTGCAAGCCCCTGAACTCCAATGCCAATTGGCCTGTGTCGCATATTTGATCTCTTTGCAGTTTCAACAGGGTAGTAGTTAACATCAATAATTTTGTTGAGATTTGCTGTAATTATTGCTGTGACCTGTCATAAAAAAGTGCATACAACAATGTCATAATAAATTTCATTTCAAACCAATCCTTTCATGATACTCAAGGAGATAGAATAGACCTCTGCTAACTTGTTGAAATCAAAATATCGGTTCTTTGCACCCCTGCTTCCTACCAGTTTAGAAGGATGTGACTCTATAGGAACTCCCTACAAGAAGGAAGAGTGTCAGATTGTGCAGAACATTAAAAGGAAAGAAAAAGGACAAAAAGGTAGTGCAATTCAATGTAAAAGATGGGTGGGGAATACCTTCTCCCTAACAAATCGCGGTAAAGCAATTGATGCCAAATTACAAACTGCAGTTTCTGTAGGGCTTGAGTACTCAATGACCTCTGTACACAAGTTCGAAGCCTTTATGGTCCCCAAATTCTGTTGATTGCTTTTCATGTTTGAAGTGTCCTAAATAAACAAACCTAAATCAGGACCAGAAAGCCATGGCATCTCCACAATATCATGGGGGACTTTTTTCGGATACCTTAAAAAGCATATATGGTGTTCCAGTTTCAATTTGCGACTTCAGTATTTCAAACCATAAGGCCTGCGCCTGAACAACCTTCTTGGCCTTGCCCTAAATCCACAGAATCAATTACAATTTGCAACATATCAATAGTTTATAATGTTTCAAATAGAACTGAAGTTACAAATTTAAAATAAGCAACTCACCTCTTTTTCATATCGAGTATACAATTCTTCAAATTCTGCACCCCAACAATCAGCTAAGCCAGGAGCCTCATTGGGACAAAACAATGACCATTCCCCAGAGCCTTGGACCCTTTTCATGAACAGGTCAGGAACCCAAAGGGCATAAAATAGATCCCTAGCTCTGTGCTCTTCCTATAAGATGGCAAATCAAATTATGTTAAGTATGCAGAAGAAGCATTTTTGTTATTTACCAAATATTAGCAGTACCTTTCCATGATTCTTTCTAAGATCTAGGAACTCAAAGATATCAGCATGCCACGGCTCCAAGTACACAGCAAATGCACCTGAAAGGAGTATAAACAACAATTTATTAACAATACTCCTTTAACTAAATTGATCACAAGACAAAATTTGGCAAAAATCATATAGACATTTCAAATCAAAAAAAAAAAAAAAAAAAAACATTTATTGTTTCCAAACAAAAGACTTCTGAAATTGTAGATTTAAATTGATAGAAAAATAATCAAGTTACCCTTCCTCTTGCCTCCCCCTTGATCAACATAACGAGCAGTATCATTAAACACCCGCAGCATTGGGACAATGCCATTTGAGGTCCCATTTGTACCACGAATATAACTACCTGTTGCTCGAATGTTGTGAACAGAAACCCCAATTCCTCCTGCTGATTTGCTAATGACAGCACATTCCTTCAGTGTGTCATAGATTCCCTCAATGCTATCATCTTTCATGCAAATAAGGAAGCAGCTACTCAGCTGCAAACCCAAATGAGCAATAATCAATTAGCAAACAAACAATGGAAAAAACACTAAAATTTAAGCAAGGAAACAAATTCAGGAACCGATACCTGAGGACGAGGAGTCCCAGCATTAAAAAGAGTAGGAGATGCATGTGTGAACCAACGCTGTGACATCAGATGGTATGTTTTGATGGCAGACTCAATATCATCCTTATGAATTCCAACAGCAACCCTCATCAGCATATGTTGTGGCCTTTCTACAACTTTACCAGAAACCTTCAGTAGGTAGGACCGCTCAAGAGTTTTGAAACCAAAGTAGTCATAGTCAAAGTCCCTATCATAAATAATCTCACTATCCAGGCAGGCTGCATTCTGGAATGAAAACAATCAGGGAGAAAATTCAGAAACCCAGTATTGGCAACACAGCTTTCTCATTCTCCAAAACCAATATGCCAGAAGAGGAACGGCCCAAAACAAATAATTTGATCTGTATCCCGTTTGTACCATATTCAATAGCTTTCAAGAGACTTGCTTAGATGGTGAGGCCTTCAGAGGCAACCTTGGATGGAGGTATAGGCCAATTTTTAAAATTTAAAAAAAAAAAAAAAAGTCTAGAAGGCTTTTCAATCAAATATTGGCCGACCAACCAACATCAGATCACATGAACAATGAGAGTTCCTTTGCATCATTTCAGTGACAGGGAGAAGATCCGCAAAAAATGAAGCGCCAGACACTCGATTTTGAATTATAATCCAATGTCTAGTCTATGAGTCACCTACAATTAATTGTCAAATGGTCTAAATTCTTCACGCATGAGTTTCACGCATATTCTCCGTGAAATATCAAAATCTGAACATTTTCGCACAGAAATAGGCAAGCAAGTACCTTCATAATTATCTCATAGACATCGTCTGCAACCAGTGGAGCCTTCAGCCCTGATCTTTCATTGAAATGATTGTACATTTCTTTAATACTGGAAACAGATCGCAGGGCACATCTCAATGACTCAGACTATAATAACTTCACGAGAGGCAAAACAAAGTAAAGAAACACTCACGTCTCAGAAAACGATTTCTTCGTGTTCTTATGCAGATTCGAAACAACAATTCTCGCTGCAAGCTGAACAAAATTCAAAAGAGAAACAAACAGTGCGAGTCAAACAGACTGAAAACTTGCCTCTAACCCAGAAGTCATGGAAAACACGAAATGTAAAATACAGATGCATAATCCGGATGATTGGCAGTCATGGCGGCGGCAGTCTCGGCAGCAAGCTCGTCAAGCTGGCTGGTGGTGACACCTTTGTAGACGCCAGCGCAGACCTTCTGGGCAACGAGGACGGGATCGCAGTGGTCGAGGCTGAGACCATAGCTCAGTTTCTTCAGCCGCGCTGTGATCTTGTCAAAGTGAACGGATTCCTGGCGGCCATCTCGCTTCACGACGTACATCTTGGAAGAATGCTAGGGTTGGAGAGTGGGGAATTTCGTCGAGCAGGTGGCGGAATGGATGAACATATATATAGATATAGATTTTTATAAGAGATAGGAAGGAGAGGGATAGCTTGCCGAGGACGATTGGCAGAGAGGGAGGTTATTATAAATTCAAGGCGGTTGAATTTCAAACCGCCCCTTGATTTTTGTATTTCCCTCCGTCTCTCTCTCTCTATACGCGCGTGTGAGACTTTGAGAGGGGGTTTTCAAAGTTTCCCGCCAGCTGAGAAAGGTCATAAAAGGCGCGGGTAATGTGGGTGCGTTCGGTCGTTGTCGTTGAGGTTGGGCCCACGCAGCGCTTTTCACCTGCAACAGCTGCATCGGGAGGGAACGGTGCAACAGGACATGCCCCGCTTGCCTACCGTGATCTGGATAAATAAGGTTTATCGACTCACGGGAACGAATCTTAAGGATGGGCTAGCATTTTTGTTGTTTTTGTGCTTGCCCGTCGCCGATGAACCAGCTACTCACGGTTGGACTCGAGCAGTGTGCCTGAACTTTGTATTGGCCTATTGGGGCGCACTGGATGTAGCGAGCCGTGATCATTTGGCATGTCGACGACTTAAAATTTCCCATTTTGCATGTTCACTCCATATTAAGTATTAAATTTAGGAGTGAAGAAAATAGGTGGAAAATATATATGAAAAAAAATAATAAAAAATAGAGAAGGAATCATGTAATGTACTGTGAGTAATAATTAAAAATAAAATAGGTAATTTTTAATAAATGATAGAAAAATAGTAGCTGAGAATATAGATAATAAAATATATATATATATATATACTTGTTGAACAATTAAAGTGTCAAGTCATGTTGAATTTTGCAGAAATGAGGAGTGAAAAAAAAAAAAAAAAAACGTTGAAAGCTTTTCCATTTCTTTCCCTCAGACCCAAACAGAGACTCTTTTTCCCCAATTGGTTTTGTGCACGCTTTACCATCATTCTTCAAATGTACAAGGGGCAACCCTGGCTTTTAATTTTTTTATTTTTTACCATTTTTCTATCGAATAATGGAACAATGATTCACGGACGATTGAAGATGGGAGTGACTCTGCTAACTATATTTATTTTTTGATTAAGTATGCTAAAAACCGATAATTATAAGATTAACATTGCAGAAGCAAAAATTAGAAATGGTAAAAGTCACACTTATGCGATTAAAATTGCAAAAATAAAAAATTGGAGGGCAAAAAATGCGCAAAGAGCCATCATGGGTGGAACAGTCTTCAGTAGAAGTGAAAGCTGAATGCTGTTTCCCGCCGGGCTCTTTGGCGCGTGTTGATGATTAACCTATCGTTTGAATGGTTTGGCACCGCGGCTTGCGTCTTTTAATTGAATGCACCCTTTCCTCACATGATGTGTAGCCTTCAGCCAGCTGGCCAAAACATGGTTTTTCCACTTTTCAAATCTCAACTGGAGGAGGGCGCTGTGCGGCCGCATGTCCTTGCCATCCGCTACAATTTCCGGAATTGAAAAATGGCGAAGTGCAGGTGCAGGCTGTGCAGCTCAGCTCTGACTTTCAAGCCGTGCTTCTTATTCGTCCACGTAAGGGAAGCGACGCATTACATACCAAGATATTTCCAGTGGCTTGCATACAGAGGCTTGATTAGGAAAAACACAACGGAGGAATGATCCATTTTATTTTAAGCTTGCCATTCTCCAAAACTGAAAAACAGCGGACTGGACGTCTAGGCAAGCTCATCATGGGCCCCGGACCAAAGCCCATCAATTTAAATCAGGCATGACTTATGAGAACATGGGTGACCAAGGAAAGGACTTTAATGGTGCTTACACGCAGATCGATCGCATTCACGAGGC